>JAJONR010004901.1:0-55416 GCA_029582245.1 Solanum etuberosum | reverse complement strand
GGAATCATTCAAACAACCGTTCAAATCAGTAAACCGGCGACCAACAGTCCCCTTCCCCTTCCCCGTTAATATTGCTCTTTATTTTATTGTTCAGGTACCACACCATGAGCTCGTGACCACGCCGGAACGACGAAGGACAGCAACAACAACTCCGGTGAGCTCGAAACAACAAGACAATCAGGAGCTCCAAGCTCCATTTACACCCACGCTCCACTAGCTATGACAACCAACTCCATCAGATGGTAGTTCTCTATATTTTAATATTTTGCTATTTTACTTTGTTTGTTCTTAACGGTTCAGATCCGGTCGGAGGGGTTCAAACTCCGGCCATCTTTATTATTGTTTAATGATTTTTAGTTATTAATATTTTTTGGGTGAACACTGTTCTTTCTTTCCATTTTGATTGTGGTTGTTTAAGCTCTTACTTATTTTAGTGTTATCATGATTTTTTCTTTAATTTTTTTTAAATTTCTGGCAGCTTGATATTTTTTTATTTTTTTTTATCATTTTGTTTCATATTTTATTGGAAGTTGCTTTACTGTTTTTCTTCTTAGTTTTGATTACTGTTGCTATAAGAATTCAATTGCTTTTTGTGGATAAAGTTTGCTCATTTTATTTTAATGATTCAATAATGTGTATGTTTTGCTTGTATTGTTTCTGTTATTTTTTATTATTATTATTGTTAATTTAATATATTTTTTGTTGATTCTTATGTTGACCGTTATTAATTTTTGTTTACTGTGTACATCTTCTTTTCTTTTTTCTTTTTTTTTTCTTTCTAAAATCTTAATTTGTTGCTATCGTTGTTGATTTAATTGTTTTCCATTTCATTGTACACATGGTTTTGTGTGGTTAGTTTACCTTTTTTGTTTACATCTTAATAGTTACTCCGTCGGTTTTCGAGGCCTCCACATTATAAAAGACGGAAATTTAGTTTAAGTTTATATATTTTGTATGATAAAATTGGCCGATAAAGAAATTATCGTTGATTTCCAAGGCCTCCGATGTATATAAGACGGATTTTTATTTTTAAGTTATTATTTAATTCATTTATTTTTTTTATTCATATTTATTTATTACTAACACTTTTACTAAGTGTCTTTACAGGTATCCGGAGTTGCCTCCCATTGAAGCTATTCGAATGAAGTTCGAATTATACTCTTTATTCATTATTTTGTATATATTGACGTTAGGCAAACTTAGGCCGTTTATTATATTATTGTTTTGTTTTATTACTTGTATATTTGTTTTTATCTCCTCCTCAATTTGAAAAAATGAGTTCAATCGAGACCCACAGTTGTGGATTTCGAAGGATGCCTAACACCTTCCCTTCGGAATAACTTGAACCCCTTATCTAGAATCTAATGGTTTCGTAGACATTTTTAATTGGTTTCCTAGTTTTTTCCTAAAATTAGGTGGCGACTCCTTTAAAACCTCTTTTTTCTTGAAATTCTTTTAAAATTGACTTAATTGTTTATTTTTTTGAGTCACCGCGACGTTTTGCCCTATTTGAATAAAGTAGGGATGCAAACAATTATTATTATTAATTAATTGTTGTTAAAAGATAAATTTTGTGTAAGTTCAACTCCATTGATGCCATTTGATTATATACAAAATGTATACAATGTGTTTGGTTAAAAATGGATTTCAAAATTTTAGAAAAGTTTTTTTTTTTTTTTAAATAAAAAGATTTTCTAACTTCAACTTCACTAAAAGTCTCCAACGTTTAGCCAGTCAACTCATTTGCATGCAAAAAGTTCACAATTTGTTCATTTTTATACTCTATTCCATTTGCTTTAATTTACGCGTCACATGGTTTTAAAGCCTTATTTAAACATCATGTATTGCACATCAAATCTCGAGCCAAAAGCTCTACCTGATGGACGATTTGGACGGATCAAAATGTTTTGAGTTGAATTAATAACTTGCCTAAGAGTTATTTTGATTGAATTGAATCAGTCTAAACGATGAATTATAACTCAATTCAGTCAATTCTTACAAAATTTCAAATCCTTTATTTGTTATTTCATGTTATAATATTTGTTATTTTCATGAGTTAATTTCAACTATGTATCAATCCAATTTTTAAGTAGGCTAAAAAGGGGTCATTTTTATGATTAATTTAGAAAAAATTGCATTCGACAAATATAATATAAGAATACATAGTAGGATTTATGTTTTTCAATTTAAATTATGGGAGTTGCTCGGATGATAAATATTCCTCACCTTCAACTCTAAAATTGTGAATTCGAATACCGAAAGAGCAAAAGTGATGGAAACTCTTGGGATTTAAAAAAAATAATCATGGAAACCATTTGCATTTTGCACTTTGGTCAGTAAAATTTAAATGTTGTCTAACTTAAATATTATATAAGTAAAACTTTCTTTATACTTCACGTAGATTGCACTTTAAATGTGGAGCCAAATTTCTGACTTAATTATATGTCGGTACAATGTAACTATATAGACTATAGTAGTACTTCCCATTTTTATGACACATTTTTATCCTTCTAAAAATTGTTTGTGTTAATTAATATTGATTTTTTTTGTAAGGAGTTAACCATGGAATGTTATAAGGCCTTTGGCTTAGTATGTTTAGTTTCATAAGTTTTCTTTCTAAACTTTATATTCAATCAAACAATGTCATTTGTAATTAATAGAATCGAAAATTCAACCACAAATAATTGAAGAACGGTTTAGATCTTATGCAATGTATAGCTTAATCAAATTATGATCGCAATTAATAGCCAAAACAACAAAGAATTATAAGTTTCTAATTATCGATATAGGATGAAAATATTAATAAGAATCTCCGAATTTTGGATTTAAAAGTTCTAATTCCAACTTGTTATAACATGTTAGCTATCTCATTTACTTGTTTATTAACTCCAGAAATATTCATAATAAAAAGTAATATAATTAAACAATATATATAACTTTTTAAGTAACGTAAAAAGCTATAAAGTTACAATTTTTTAGTACTAGAAATTATTATTTTTTTAGCTAACCTCCCACCAACGCAAATATCGCAAACTTGTCTCGTTTGAATAAGTCCCCTTCCATCTCCCTCCAATTCCTCCGCTCATTCCACTATCTTCACTTTAGCCTTCTTATAAATATAACATCTTTTTTTCTCTATTTCTTTCATATATTATTTCTTTCCCCTCTCTCTTTCTCTAACCAAAAATAAATTAAATTTTTTTAGCTAGCACAATGGCTTCTGCTGCTTTGAAAGATGAATTAGATATTGTGATACCAACAATTAGAAACTTGGATTTCTTGGAAATGTGGAGACCTTTTTTTGAACAATACCATCTCATCATTGTTCAAGATGGTGATCCTTCAAAGACCATTAAGGTCCCTGATGGCTTTGATTATGAGCTTTACAATCGCAATGATATTAACAAGATCTTGGGCCCTAGATCCTCTTGCATTTCCTTTAAGGACTCGGCTTGTCGTTGCTTTGGTTACATGGTTTCCAAGAAGAAGTATATTTACACCATTGATGATGATTGCTTTGTAAGTGAATTTTCCACCTCTTTGAAGTAAATCTTTTGCGAGTTTAATTTATGTTTATACTATCAGATCATCTAAAAGATAATTATAGATAACTGTCGATGAAATTTGAGATTAGTTATAACCTAGAGAAAAGATTATGATACTCTATGAGTGTGTATTTATAAATTAGATCAAAGTTCCGTATGTTTGAATATGTACATAAGATTTTGTGCATATTGTGTTGACCTATATATCGTAAATCGAGTCGTCTATAAGTTCTATTAAGACAAAAATTGAAGATGATACTAGTTTTTACTTCATGGCTCAAACTGATGATTAATTTACACTATTTTAAAGTAATATATGTCAATTATATAAATGTATAAGTTTCATTAAAAATAGTGTATGATATATACTTGAACGAAGCAGTGTCGGATTACAACACTTATCAAGTTATGTATGTGAAAGTTCAATTAAAATTATTACTTTTAGCTCAAAATATTCTAACAAATGAAAAAGAAAAATTGTATACATATTACTATAAGATTACACTTATTTTGAATCAACACTAATACTACTATTCATATGATGATTAGATATATATATTAATCCAACTTGCTTGTGTTTTGGAAAATTGGAAATAATTTGTTTTAGGTTGCAAAGGACCCAAGTGGGAAAGACATCAATGCATTGGAGCAACACATAAAGAACCTTTTGTGTCCATCTACTCCCAATTTCTTCAACACTCTTTACGATCCATTTAGGGAAGGCGCTGATTATGTCCGTGGATACCCTTTCAGCCTCCGAGAGGGCGTCCCAACCGCGGTCTCCCATGGCCTCTGGCTCAACATCCCTGATTATGATGCACCTACACAACTCGTCAAGCCTCTCGAGAGGAATACCAGGTCCTTTTCTTTTACATTATTAGTGCAATTTAACTTATAATATCGTGTTAGTAGTTACTATATAACTTATAAAAAATAGAGAGTTTTGACTGTACTACTATTTTTCCTAGATTATCAATTATAAGAATTTATTACGTAATTATTTTATAAGTAATTTGTAAAATTGTAACAGGTACGTTGATATGGTGTTGACAATCCCGAAGGGTACCCTATTCCCAATGTGTGGTATGAATCTGGCATTTGACCGTGAGCTTATAGGCCCAGCAATGTACTTCGGACTCATGGGAGATGGACAGCCCATTGGACGTTACGATGATATGTGGGCTGGTTGGTGCTGCAAGGTTCGTTATTTACTTTTGTGATCTTAAACATTTTTAGTTAGACGATTAAATCACTCACCTAGTCATAACCGTATGTAGCCAGTGGCGTAGCTATATGGTTGTCAGGGTGTTCAATTGGACACCCTTCGTTGGTAAAAAATACTATATATACAAGTAAAATGATACACGAAATGATTAAATAACATATTTTAGACCCCTTAACACAACAAACTGTTATAGCCTAGTGGTTTCAGACCCTTGGAATGAGGTAGTGTTCGCGTGTGCATAAAAAAATTCCACTTTTCTGGACACCCTTTGTGGAAAACCTGGTTCTGCCACTGTTAATGTAGCTATCATTGGTATATATATATATTGAGGGTATAATCATGTATAATATATACATATTGATTATACACATATTACACTGGTTAAAATTTGTAAAATGTAAAGATCAAGATTATTTTCCATTGTGGGCTTTGTTGGGGGTGCTGGTGAAAATATATTTTATTTAGAAGGTACAGTAATTTCAGTTTCATTTATATACATTAGTAGTATATAGAAATTTACATTATAAACCTAGCCTATTTTCTAGGTTACTAATTTCACTTTTTATGAAGCGTTTTATATAATTATTATTTAACTAGGTGACATGATAACGCAAAAGCTAAACTGTTAAGTGATTTTATCAAACAACTTTTAGGTAATTTGTGATCACTTGGGATTGGGAATCAAGACTGGATTACCCTACATATATCACAGCAAGGCTAGCAATCCATTTGTGAATTTGAAGAAAGAGTACCTTGGCATTTTCTGGCAAGAAGAAATTATTCCTTTCTTCCAGTCACATAATTTCTCCAAAGACTGTACAACTGTGCAAAAATGCTACGTGGAACTGTCGAAGCAGGTCAAAGAAAAACTCGGGAAAGTTGACCCTTATTTTCTGAAGCTTGCAGATGCTATGGTTACATGGATTGAAGCTTGGGATATGCTCAACCCCCCTAATACAGATTCTGCAAATGCCTCTTCGTAATGAAATTTATCAATTTACGATTAAAAGCGACTAGTAACTAGATCACGTGTTATAATTAAATAATAGACATCAATTATAGTTTGAATTGTCTTTTCGTGAGCGTAATGGTATAAGCCTGTCTGGCTATGTACTTTGTAGTATTAAGAGATTTCTTTTGAGTTTAATACTTATTTGATTTGTCATATGTATCCTTTGTCATGTTTTATAATTGTTGTGGTCTAGGTTTAGAGATATTTCGACTTGATATGTTGATAATATCAGTGGATGTATTATTCCTGTTTTATTATGTTCTTGTAAAATGCAATGAGTCATAATGTAAGTTTTCTACTCTTGTTTTGCACTTATATTTGCTAATGGTGCATTTCCCATGTGTCTTTGAGGTCAAGATTATGTTATTTATAATATATGGTGATAATTATAGTGAAGAACAAACTTAGGTGATACTTATACTGTTATACAACTCCTTCATTAAAAAAAATAATTTAGTAACTTTAGTAATACTTAATTAAAGTTAAGTGATATTCGTAACAGAAATAGTTTAATGACTTTAGATGCAACAAAAAAAAAGATTGTTGGTATAATGTACCACAAATAAAATAAATTATAGTTGAAATAAAATGAACAAAAATATATAAACAAATCTTTAGGCTGAGGCACGGATATCTCGCTCTCTTTAAGGAGATTCAAGCCCACTGCGGCATAATCTATATCGATCCAACAGTTTCACTCTTGACTTGTCCCCTCCAGGATACAACAGCCCAACAACGTCGTACAACTCAAGCAACTCCGGATTAGTTGAAGAGTCTAAAGCTCCATAAAAAGAACACCTTCTTCAACATATGATTACCCTCTTTTGTATAGTGAATATAATTGAAGACTTAGAATATTTTTCTATGTCTCAACTCTCTCTTTCACTATACTAATCTCAATATAATACTACTCATCTTTTTCACTCTATATCTTCTTGTACATCTCTTGTTGTCTCTACTTATCCCCAACACAAGGAAGACCATACTATTTATAGGTGATGAATTCTTCCTTGCAATGAATAGGAAGATAGTGGGTAGTAAATTTGTCAAATGAATGGTCCAAATGTTACATAAGTTACAAGACATAAAGAAGGAATAATGGGTGAAATGAAGAGTTGGTGGTTACATAAGTTACTAACAACTAATGACCACTTTCTTCCACAGTTGATGAGAGTAAAGAGGCACAAATGTAATGTCCACCAATAGACATAACATGATATATAATGTGACATATAATCAATAGGTAGAATGAGGGGTAGTAATGTGGGTAGATAAATGTGATAGATGTTACATGAGTTACAAGAAACTAATGTTTATATGAGTTACAAGAAACTAATGATCATGAGAGTTACAAGAACTAATGGCCATATAAGTTACAAGTACCAATAGTCATCTTCTACCACAATTTACTATCCACTATCTTCCTATTCATTGCAAGAAAGAATTCATCACATATAAATAATATGGTCTTCCTTATATTGGGGATAAATAGAGACAACAAGAGATGTACAAGAAGATATAGAGTGAAAAAGATGAGTAGTATTATATTGAGTTTATATTGAGATTAGTGTAGTGAAAGAGAGTGTTGAGACATAGAAAAATATTCCAAGTCTTCAACTATATTCACTATACAAAAGAGGGTAATCATATGTTGAAGAATGTGTTCTTTTTGCGGAGCTTTAGACTCTTCAACCAATATGTAGTTGCTTGAGTTGTACGACGTTGTTGGGCTGTTGTATCCTGGAGGGGACAAGTCAAGAGTGATACTGCTGGATCGGTGTAGATTATGCCGCAGTGGGCTTGAATCTCCTTAAAGAGAGCGAGACATCCGTGCCTCAGCCTAAAGATTTGTTTATACATTTTTGTTCATTTTATTTCAACTGTAATTTATTTTATCTTAATTAAAATGCCACACCAACAATCCCCCACTCATTTTAATATTAAGATAAGAGAGTTTTTCACAACTTAGTTGAAGATAGACTATTATGCATAATGAAAGTATGCTTTGCATTGAACCTTCACTTAGTAAAACAATAACCTTTACTCCAGAGTCAGTAGTGGTCTCAGACTTGAACTATGACTGCTTAAGGGAAATAAAGTATCACTGCTTACACACAATAATCAAGGTGTTGACATAAGTTTTAATAGCCAGCACATTACGGCCTTGTGCTATCTCGATTTCATGAGTGCTTTTGAGAACAAGCTCATTCTCATAGAAAGCGACCTACTTTCACACTCACATAGGTGAAATCTGTCAAGGGTGCTCCTATAATTTGACACCCTACTCATACAAGATACATACTTTCATTAAGAGTTCAAAGACTCAACCTCCACAAATCATTATAGGATAAATGCACTTACATCATAGGGATTGAATAAAATTAATAATAGTGCATTTCACAACAAGTCATCATTTGATTCGTTCTTCCCATTGAAACTGGTTATATGATCTCTAGTCCCCAGGTTGGGTTTCCTCAAATATGGCTCAAAATTTCGTTTTAGCTTCAATTTCATCCCGCTCGATGTGCTTCAGAATCTTTATCTTGCTAAGACCTTAGTTCATAAATCTGCAAGATTATCACAAATTATTTTGACACAATTAATATTGATGGTATACCGGTGATCAATATGATCTCACAATATTGTGTTTTCTTCTCATGAGTCTGAATTTATCATCATAATAATGATTTTGTAGTCTACCATTATATTGGTGCTATCACAATTAATCAAAATTAAAAAAAAATAGTTTCTCAAAATAAAGTGTTTGATAGTAAAATCAATTCACCTTTTCACTAGTTGAAGCTTCTTCTTTTTTTTTACTTCAACCTCCGTGATAGAATTAGCAAGCAATGTGATTTGCTTTTCTCACTTCCATCAAATAGCACCAAGTTTTCTCATCTGCACCAACAAAACTTTTAAGTATAGCATAATATTTTTTTTTCATAAAACAAGCCACCAAATTTGTACCAAGTAAATTTACTTGATTTGCTTGTACATGCTATACTTTATACATAATATCATATATAGTGCAATTAGTCACATTTCTAGCTCATATCTTTTATTAGGCTATCAAACTCCTTTTTTCTCTGTTTCACCATTTTCACAATTGAATCAAAACGAGTTGCAAGACTCACACAACCAATAAGATTGTATTTCACAATTTTTTCAACATTATGTGACTTGACAAGAAAAATTCCATCACATGTTTTATGGTATTTTTTCATTTCAAGAATGAATTTTTTCTCACCAAAAACATTTCATGTTAAATGGCTACTCAACATGTTTTTCATAATTTATTTATAACTCTCATGTTAGAGCCAAAAATCATATCATTATAGTCAAACACCAACATGTGATTTATTCCACAATAAATATATGCACTTGTAATGCCCTTTTTAGAGCATTTCTCAAAGATGCAAAAAATTATTTTTTCACAATGACTTTTTTCTCATTTCATGAGCCCCCACTATTTTAAGAATTTAAACATCATTTTTTCATGAAAAGTAGTATCACTTTATTCATGAAAATACTAGGTAAATTTTGTTTTTTTTCTTTACCTTTTCTCTACTTGAATTGAGCAAGTAGAAAAATACTTTACCGTACACCTCTTCTCTTTCATCTCTTGAAGAGAGCGACGTTGAGCGGAATTATGTTGAGATCCCTATCTTGATATCCACATTTTTTCAAACTGTAACAAAACATGAATCTCCTTAAAAAGAGCGAGATATCTGTGCCTCAGCCTAAAAATTTGTTTATACATTTTTGTTCATTTTATTTCAACTGTAATTTATTTTATTTGTGGTATATTACACCAACAATTTTAAGGAGATTCAAATGTTTTGTTACAGTTTGAAAAAATGCGGATATCAAGATAGGGATCTCAACATAATTCCTTTCAACGTCGCTCTGTTCAAGAGATGGAAGAGAAGAGGTTTATGGTAAAATATTTTTCTACTTGCTCAATTCAAGTGGAGAAAAGGTAAAGAAAAAAAAATACCTAGTATTTTCATGAATAAAGTGATACTACTTTTCATGAAAAAATGATGTTTAAATTCTTAAAATAGCGGGGTTCATGAAATGAGGAAAAAGTCATTGTGAAAAAATGATTTTTGCATCTTTGAGAAATGCTCTAAAAAGGGCATTACAAGTGCATATATTTATTGTGGAATAAATCACATGTTGGTGTTTGACTATAATGATATGATTTTTGGCTCTAACATGAGAGTTATAAATAAATTATGAAAAACATGTTGAGTAGCCATTTAACATGAAATGTTTTTGGTGAGAAAAAAATCATTCTTGAAATGAAAAAATACCATAAAACATGTGATGAAATTTTCCTTGTCAAGTCACATAATGTTGAAAAAATTGTGAAATACAATCTTATTGGTTGTGTGAGTCTTGCAACTCGTTTTGATTCAATTGTGAAAATGGTGAAACAAAGAAAGAAGGAGTTTGCTAGCCTAATAAAAGATATAAGCTAGAAATGTGACTAATTGCACTATATATGATATTGTGTATAAAGTATAGCATAGCAAATCAAGTAAATTTACTTGCTACAAATTTGGTGGCTCCATTTATGGAATCAACCCCAATTTTCACCAAACTTATGTGCTAGATTATTTCATCCAAAATAAAGTGTCATAAATTGAAAACTTGACTTCAAGAGTTTCGAGCGCGCTCTAGAACTTCCAATATGCTCAAAAATATCAAATGGACATAGTTTAAAATTTTAAATAGCTGAACAACAGTATCTTGAGATGACCTTGTATGAAAGTTTTGACTTCTACATTGAGTATGAAATATCGAATTTGTTTGGGTTGCATATCTCGTTTGTGTGCACGGTGTGTATATATATATATAAAAGTCTGTGTAATAGCCTGCAAACTATATAGGAGATGTAAACCGCACTAGACAAGCCCTATGAGACAAGCTCGACTCAGAAGGCATTGAGGGGGGATCGATCCCGTGTTATCCGTATGGATAACCATCCTCAAAACCAACTAAGCCATTCCGAAGAACGTTTTCTATAACTTGTACTACTAAATTTTATGGTTCAAGTAGTAATAGTAATATTCTGAGATTTATATGATTGCCCAAAATCTCTCACTATATATAATATTATCAGAAGGCAAGGGATCTCTTCTTATTTTTGTATCTACACTAATTCAGCCTCCATTTCCACTACATAAAATATCCTTTGCAATAATGGATATGTGGTTTTTGGCCTATAAAAAGTATATCGAATAATTTACTTACTTTGATTGTGCCTTGACAATTTGTCTTTCATTTTCTTTTCCGTTTTAATTTCCTATTTGGCTTATAAAAAATAAGTTTGTGTATAATAGACCTTTATGATCAGGCTCTTTTTCGAACCCCGCATATAACGAAAGCTTCGGTTCACAAGACCGTCTTTTTTTTAGTCGCACTCAAAGCTTGCACCAAACTGCAGATGAATTTGCTATAGTTAAATTATCAACTAAAATGAGATTAAATATTATTTAATTATTGATTATGTGCTAAAATTATATATATTTAAAAAGACAAGTGTAATTCATCATTTATTGATTTATTATAATATCGAGTGTGAGTAAATTTTTGTGATAATCAATTCAATTTGGGATACATCTCAATCACCCAATATGTACAAGAGTTTCATGATTAACCTGGATTATTCTTCCTTTTTTAATATACTCCATATAATTCTTAAAGTTGCTTCTAATATAGACAGCTGTATATATAGATGTTGTTCTTTTCTTAATAGTTTTTTTTTCTTTTCTTAAGAATATGAGCTAGAGCTACTATAATAAATATGACAAATAATTGAGAGAATCTAAAGAAGTTTCCATAGTTGGTTATAGATAGGATAGTAAGTAGCATTCTGTTCTGTCTAATAAAGGCTTGATCTAGGTATAATGCAGAAGGAATAAAGAATAATAATTTCAGAATAAAATTCAGAATTATTTTATTTTGAAAATATAGATATTAGTTAATCTCGAAATTATATATATATCGTCTATTTCATCCCTTTACCAAACAATGCTTTAAAATTAATTAAAAAAACATATTTAGAAAATAATTGATAGCTATGTTTCTCTCTTACTAACAGGGTGATCCCACTAGCCAGAGGCCAGAAGGAAACATAATTTGGTTACTAAAATTAGAATAGCCATAAAAACATATGTCAATTGATTTTTTAAAAGAAAATATCCATTTTATCTTTAAATCATTAACCTTTATTCTTTTTTACTTCTTTAAGATTATGATACTTTTTCTAAAAGTATCTATATAACAAGTTTACCTATAAAAAACTAAACATTATTTTTAAGATGAAAAAAGGTGAGGAATACTAATTGAGTTTACAAGTTAATACTTCATCAATTACATATTAATTAAATTTGTGAGGCAATGCACACTTAATAAGAAAAATATTTAAGGACATAATTTAAATCATACTTTTCATTATTGTCCTTTGCGAAATCATAAATATAACTTTGCAATTCAATTTATTTCCTTGAAAATATCAAACTTCATTAAAGAGAAATATAAATATGGGAAAAAAATTCAACATCCATCTTAAAATTTGAACAAAGTAATAATTATCAAAAACGAAAAAACCCCAAAAATTCAGTTAATATAAAATAGAGGGAGTAATGATTTTTTTAAAAATGACTTAGTAGAATAAAATAATTTAATTTTATTAATAATAATCAAAACTCTAATATCTTCTTACAAAATATATATATTCAAAAATGCTATGATCTCCCTACAAACAACTCTTATTTGACACTCCCAATATTTGGTTACCCCCATTTGAAAAATTAGTTATCAAGTTTTAAATTTGAAAACATAGATTCTTGATTAATGATTCTTTAATTATTTTCTATTTATAATCTCATGTCATTGAGCAACAAAATTATTATTTTTACCATTTTCATAAGAAATCCAAAATTTCCAAAATTTATTAATTTTCTATATATTACACTAATCTGATTTGGAAATTCATTTTGGTAAGGTCATTATGAAATCAAACTATTTAAAGGGGTTCTATCCTCTTGTGATAATTGAATCATATAGCTAAACATAAAAATAAAAACTTCTTTATTCTTAATTTTCTCTCTAGTTTCAAATGGCTTCTACAAGCAATGGTTCTAGTTCAAAACAAGACTCTGTCGAGTGAGTTCAAAAACATTTATAAATAAATTGCATTTTTTTCATTTTATTGTTAGGGCATATAAATTAAACTCTCATTTATTTTATGTCCTTCATGATTTTTTTTTATGTTGCTTGCACTATTTAGAGAATTCAAGGAAGAAAACGAGGTACTGATCAAGTGAGTTTCTTTTAATTCCTCCATTGATTGAATAAAAAAAATTTCACTAGCAAGTCAATTTACATGCATATTGTAATATATAATTTATCTTATTTTTAAGATTATAAATCAAACTTTTATGAATGGTTAATTAAACTCTTTCTAGATGCATCAAACATTTATTTATGTAACATTTTCTTCATGAATTTTTTTTATGTTGCTTGCCCTCTTTAGAGAATTCAAGGGAAAAAACGAGGCATTGATCAAGTGAGTTTTTTAAAATTTCTCAATTGATTGAATAAAAATATTTTTCACTAACAAGTCAATTCACATGCGTGTTGTAATATATAATTTATCTTATTTTCACGATTATAAATCATACTTTTTATGAATGATTAATTAAACTCTTTCTAGATGTATCAAACATTTTATTTATATAACATATTTCTTATAATTTTTAGAAGAGTCAAGAAACTAGAAAGCATGGCACTTATGGATCAATACATATTGCTTTGCTTCCAACACATAAAGTTGATTGCAAGGACAAGTTACCCAACTTGCTTAACTTTTGCTGAAGATCAAACAACTAAGGAAATTGAGCAGCTAAAAATAGAGGTTAGTTTTTATTTCATTATACATATTAAAGTTTAATTAATTCTATACTTTGATAGGTGATATAATATATTTATATAACTATGTCATTACATTAGGAAATTATAACTAAATTTCCTGATAAATATTAATTGATAATTTGATTTAAAAAAAAGAAGGTAAGCAACATTTTTATCACATGTTAAAATTTGTCGATAAAATAAAAAAAATATTATTTACGTTGTTATTGTATATAATGTAAATCCTATAGATTATTGACGTGGTTTATTTATTTCTTTTCTTTTTTTAGAACGAGAAGCTTCTAAGTTCCATCAACTATGCGAAACAAATGCTTGAGGAAGAGTAGAGATACCTTATAAACTTTCAATGAGAGTGTAATGTTAAACTCTTTGTCAAAATCAAAATAAAATAGTTATAACTCTCACTCTCTTTAGAGGAATTTCGTTGTTTCTTTTGTTACATTTCGCTTTATAAGAGTCAATATAATTTGACTCTCGAAAATAGTTATGACAAATAAAAGAAATGGGAGAGTAATTATGTTGAAATTCTAGTGATATTTCAATGCTTGTTTTCATATTTAATTGCTATTACTTTTCTTATACTTGGCATTTGTTGATATTTATGATGATATTTCATGAGAAATTAAATAAACTAACAGAGATACTTACTAATTACTATTAAACCAAATCAATTAATTACAAGTTAAATATTTATCATCAATCATCACGTCCAATGTACAAACTATTTTTCATTCTTAGTTCTACCCACCTAGACAAATCTGATAAAATATAATTAGTATTTACATGAAACAACAAACTCAATATTTTTGATAAGTTTTTATGTTAAAATTGGCATAAAAGATTCAATTTTCATTATTTACGGAATACTGTCTCTTCTTATTAAGTACTAGTCACAAGAGCCCATGCCAGCACATAGCCAACCTATGTTATTTTTTTGTTTCAACTTATGTGGCGGAAATAGTTTTTAGTTAATTAACTAATTTTTTAATATATTTTTTAGATATTTTAAGTTGTTAATTAATGCGATTTTATATTTTCTATGTAATATTCAATAATATATGTTACTATCTCTTTCCCAATTTATTTTGCACTCTAGATTTTTCTATGTCTTTTAATTTTTTAATTATTAATTATTGTGATTTATCATATTTTTACATCATTTTAAAATAATATATGTTACTTCATTTGTTTCAATTTATGTGGCACGTATGAAATTTTGAGAGACAATCAAATTTTTATGTCTGTTAATATTTTTAGTTGTAAATTATTGTGATTTATAGTACCTTTTACGTAAATTTTAAATAATATATGTTACTTTCTTTGCCTCGATTTATATGACACTGATAGAATTTTGAGAACCATCTAAATATTTTATATGTTTTTAAAAAAATTAAATTGTTAATTATTGTGATTTGTAGTACATTTTATAACAGATTCCAAAAAATACATATTTTAAGTTACGTAAATTTTTTTAAAAAAAAATTTCAAAACTGCCCTCGAATTAAAACAAGCATGTCAACGAAGAATTGTCTACTTCCAGCAGCTGAAGCAGGCATGTTAACCCTAAGCAGGTCAATGTAGCCGCTTATTAATAAGACAAAACTGCCCTCGGATAAAAACATGCATGTCAACAAAAAGTTATCTGCTTCTAACCGCTGAAGCAGACATGTTAACCTAAGCAGGTCAATATAGCCGCTTATTAATAAGTGAAAAGAAATGTGAACATAATAAAACAAAATGAATATATTAAAATAGTAATTAGTGTGTTGCTGTTTTTCTTATAACTCAGATTATTATTTTACCATCACTTTAACTTACTTTAAATTGTGTGAGTTACATGGTCCCCAATTATTTAAAGCCTGGTAGGTGGAATATTTTAAGAAATTTGAAACCATATATTAATGTGCTATTTGTGTATTTTAGTATAACGTGCCTCTTGCATGTCATGGTCCCAGCCTATATATATGATGCTAAATATATTTTGTTTTTTATAGTATAAAGATAGGGAGACAACTTGTTTCTTGTACTCAACATGGACCACTTTTATGGGATTATTATTATTTTTAGCTCCTAGCTAGAATTTTTTTAAGTTTTTGAAATATGATTTACGTATTTGGAAATTAGTAAAAAGTATTTAAATATTTATAATAATTAATAATTTAAAAGGAATGTAAAAATATCTCTATTAAATAAGTACTCTTAAAATTTAAAAGGTACAACATAAATTGAGGCCGATGAAATATTTATTACGGTTTGTTTTATTAAATTACCCTCATTAATTATACTTTTAAAATCTAAATTTGTATATTATTACTCGCTCCGTTCATTTTTAGTTGTCTATTTTAGCATATCAAGAATATATTTTTTCTTCATAATTTACCTCTTACATTAATTACTCATTTTCGAAGACTTTTTGTAATGCGAATAATTATAGATATTGTCAATTATGGTAAAATATGTGCTATATTTATCAGTATTTTTATAGGCTAAACGCAAAGTCCATCACAAAAAGTAAATGCGAATAGAAGGAGTATTTTATTAATTTATTTAATGATACGGTAATATTAGAAGAATATAATAGCTTTTTCTTAATTTGTTAAAATAGACAATTTAAAATGAAAACTATTTTAAGTATAGAAATAAGTAAAAAGAAAATGGAGTAGTACATTTTAGATTATATCATGATGGATGGTTGAGATCCTTCACTCTTATAAGTTAAGGAATTCAAGTTCGAATTCCTAAACATAGAAAAAATTATGTTAGAAAATTAAATATCGGGTGAAAAATGAAAAAAATAAATTAAATTGGGACAATCATATTTAAAACGTTGTTATAGCTTAGAATATTTATGCACAGCTTATGGCAGCTGGTTATTCTCAATATTTGTCCCTCGGATTAAATAAGGAAGATTAAATAGGTAATACAAACTTAAATTTTACATGAATGTTCGATTGTACTATGTTATTGATGAGACATTAATTATGATGGATTGTTTGGTTAATGGAATAACGTGTTATATCTCAAGATTAAATTTATATTTATTTTATTTTAATTTATATGATACTTTCGTTAGGTTTCACTTATGTAGCAAAAAATTCACAGAGTACTCTTTTTAAGAATAGTTTTGGATATGTCTTTCTATATTTTTAAATTTTTGTATCAAATCAAACTAGTTACATCACATAAATTGAGACATAAGGAGTATTTTGTTTGATTGAAGGGTTAACTACTCCCAATAATTAAAAATTATAATCTCAAAACTATAATTTCAAGATATAACTTTGTCAGTGAATCAAATGACCAATCTAGTGCGTGCTTGGCCATCAATTTTGGATTAAATTTTGATAATTAATATTTAAGTATCTATTTAGTTATATTGATCAAATTGTAAAAATATTGTCTTTAAATATTTTCAAGTACTCAAAAATTGGCTCGAAATAATTTTTAGGACTTCCACTTACAAATCTCCGAATTCACAAATAAGTTGTCTTCCGATATAATTTTAAAATTTTAAATTTTCAAAATTTATGATCAAACGATAGTCAAATATTTTGTCCATGAGATTCATGGTTAGAATACAATTTACAACACAGCAGGGTAAGCTGTAACAGTGGAGATCAGTAGATTGATCATAGCTATTAACTTGCTCTTTTTTTTTTCCGTTTTCCACCCGATGTCCGAAGTTCATATTAGAGCTCCGACTAAATCTAAATTGCGCACTGCAGGATCCATTCAGAGCCAATATAATTTTTTTCATACCCAAAACTCGAAGCTAAAATATCTGATTAAAGGTGAAACATTTACATCACTATAATTGCGGTGTTTGTGGTTTTCCTGGTTGAGTTTGTAATAACATTGAATTTTTTTTTGGGTTCGATTGTACTACGTTTGTCATGGTGTGGTTCATAGTGAACAGACACTTAACAACTACAGTCACTTCATAGTAGTACCCTCCAATTACTATTCGACACCAAATGTACCTACAAACAACACTCTTGTCTTTTAACTTTTTCAATATGCACACAGGTTTCCCAATAACGACAGCTAGCCCACCAACTCCAAATTAAAGTTCTTAGGACACGTTTGTCCGAGTGATGGATAAAGAAAAATAATCATAGGATATTTTTTTTTTAATACTTATTAATTACTTATGTTAATACTAAGCTAGCGTTTGGTCATAGATTTTTAAATATTTTTGATAAATATTATTTGGGTGAAATTTCATCATGTGTTTGGCCATAGTATTTGACAAATATATTTCACTTTTTTAAGAAATATGATTTATACCCATAAATTTTAAAAACTTGTCCTAAGCCGATTGTTCATCATTTTCATCAACAACCATATCATCACTTTCATATTCACTAAATATTCCATCACTACTTTGATGTCCACGTAAAAAATTATGTAAAACAACGCAAACAACTACTATAGAGAGTGTTCTTGTAAAAAATAAAAATTTGGTGTAGAATTTGAATTATTAAAAGTTTTCAAATAATGAGACTTGACCCAAATACTACTTTTTTCTAGTATTTGGAAACTTGGGTTATTTGCCAAAAATATTTGCCCAATAATAATAAATTATATGGACAAACACTATTTACCAAATTTTACTTGGGAAATCTATGGCCAAACAGGTCCTAATTGTTTGTATTGAGTTAAGTTATTATTTTCTCTGAGAAGAAAAATAATAAATTAATGATGAGATAATTTATCTCAGAAAAAAATAATTAAAAAATGGTAAAAATATCCTTTTAAACTCTTTTTATACTATCACTTTAACATTTTTTACACTTACGAAAGATATCTTTATAAATAAATAATTTATTCTTTTTTTAATGCAATAAATCAAACTTTCACTAAAAAATAATACTCATAGCAAAATAACTAATCATAGCATCATAACTATCTTCAAATATACTTGACAGTTGACCCCATGAATAATTGTCTTAAGACACATATAGAAACTTGATTTTTCCTTGCACTTTTTCCCTTTAGGAATTAGGGTTTCTCCTGCATAGCATCCGTAAATTCGAAATTTAGACATTGTGAGTTTTCATTTATGCTTAATTTTCACATACCCTACGTTTCAAAAAAAAATTGTAAACGTTATTAATTTCAGGTATGGTATTGGTGAATATTTTTTGTTAGATTAGAACTCGCTCTAAATCCATCTCTTTGGAAGATGGTGAGAGGTAAGGTGGAGATAAAGCGGATCGAGAACAAAATAAGCAGACAAGTTACTTTCTCAAAGAGACGATCCGGTTTGTTGAAGAAGACCAACGAGATCTCTGTGCTATGTGATGCTGAGGTGGCATTAATTGTTTTCTCCCCAAATGGCAAGCTCTTTCAGTATTCCACTCAATCCAGGTTCATAATAATTATTTTTACTATTTTAATTGATTAAAGGTAGTACATTTTTAATTAATTTTTTCTATTTTTATATATAGCATGGAAAATATATTGGAAAGATATGAAAGTTACTCATATGTGGAGAAGAACTTGAATACAACTTATAAGGTATTTAATTATATCCTTCATTTAGATCTCTTTTAATTTTTATTTGAGATTCTTTATTTTTTAATTTTTTTATAATTGTTACTAGTAATTTTTTCTCTTCTCATATCTTGGCTATAATGTTTTTTTTACTACAATCTCCATCTTTAATTTGTAATATAATTGATTTCTCATATGCTCTCTTAGTAGTTATTATTTATTTAAAATCACTTTTTTTTCAAGAATTAGAATCACGACGATACATGATTTTTTGAGTAAATAACTACTACTACTAGTTGAGTGCTTTGAAGGGAAGATGAAGAAAGCTATATATCCAATTAAACTGTGAAGGATTTTGATTCTTCACATCCCTAATTAGCTAGTTTTTACCTGTTACAATTCCTTTTTTCTCCTTTGCTATAATTTGCTTTTTATTTCTTTAATTTCCAAAGAGCTTAACCAATTGATAGAGAGATTTGTTAAAATTTTAATGTCTCAATTATGTGAGATTTTTAAGCACGATTTAGGATAAAAGAGAACATACATAATATTTTTTTATTATTTGGACTCTAATAATGTTGACTGCCTTGTTATAGATAAACTTTGAGATGCTTGAATAGCTGCAACCTAGCTTTTTCGTTAACTTGATCTCCTACTTCCACGGTTAATAAGTGGTGACAAGACTCGAATCCTGTGTCAGGTCCTTTAAAGATGCATTAATTTTGAAAAAAATTAACAACATTTTTAATATATAGTATATTTGAATTCTTGTTGCATGATTTCATGGATTGTTGTAGGAAAACTGGACTCTCGAGTACCCAAAGCTCATGGCAAGAGTTGAACTTCTGCAAAGAAGTATAAGGTACCTACTCCACTTCATCTGGTGAATAATCACTTTGTTTAATTTGACACTATTTTCTTATAAATTTGTTTTTAAAAAAACGACACATTTCTATATCTTTTTAATGAAAAGATCTTATCGCCGCAAATACATATGCAAGTTTTAGAGATGTTGCAGCATATTAACTCTATATTGATGGTCAAACGATTACTCTCTCTATTTCAATTTATGTGACACTTTTAGTTTTACGAGAGTTAAACAGTTTAAGTTTGAAAGGAAATTTGCGCATGAAATCTTCAAATTTTTGAAATGAAATTTATATATTTATAAACTAGGTAAAACGCACTACACGTCATAATAGTTGACAATTCAAAATATTTAAAAGATATATGAAAATTTTACGGTCAAAGATAAACTTATTTGAATCTCGAAATCCAAAAAATGCCACATAAATTGTGATGGAGGGAGTAATTTAAAACGGAGAGGAGTTTATAGTTGGATTTTTTGTGCTAAAAATAAAAATAAGAGGTTAAGTTTTGTACACTGTCAGTCTAAATAACTTCACCTTCCTGGAATTGAAATCTTAAAAATCAGATATGCTACTTGCTATAACAGTTTTAAAAAAAAACGCGAAGATATAAAAACTATTCATACTAACCTTGTATATTTCTTTGTTTTATATTTGTAATCGAAATCGAAATATGAATGCAGGCATTTTATGGGAGAAGATTTGGATGCCTTTAATCTGCGTGAATTTCAGGGTTTAGAGCAACAACTCGATACAGCTCTGAAGCGAGTGAGATCTAAGAAGGTCAATATTATTCTCAACGATTAATAATATGCGAGACATATAATAACATATAAGAAAATAAGTGTACTTTCCATTTTATCAAATAAAAATGACTACATATACTTTTTTTTCTTTCAATAAATTATTAACTAAATACGTAGGAATATTCAAGGTTTAATATATAAGTATAGAAATTAATTTTTGATCTCTATTTAAGGTATAATTTTTCAATAAAGTATGTTAGACGAATTAATACTAGTACGTTTTGTTTTAACTCTAAGTAGTTAATTATTATTATTATTATTTAATATAATGTGTTTTAACCTTAAAAAATAAAAAGTGCTCAACAAGACCTTGTCACTGGAATTTGCAGAACCAACTGATGCATGAGTCCATTTCCCAGCTGCAGAAAAAGGTAAAAAATCTTTCAACTTATAAAAACAACCTCACACTAATATTAGGTTGATTTCACGTATAGTTACTGAATTTTATTCGTATTAATTGTGTAAAGTATAAAAATACTTTTTACTTTATTAAAGTAAATGCACTTTCTTTCATTTTTCTTTTCTTGTCACAATTAACTATGTGAACTATGAGTGAATTTTTCAAAGCAATCAATAAGGATTGTGGTTGAGTGGTAAGTAATCATTCATTCTTAACCAGAGATCTCGGGTTTGAGTCTCCCTGCGTACGGAGTCGCCTTAGTTAGGAAGTGGGACTTTCAAGCGCGGTGGGAAACCAAAAAAATTCAAAGCATACAAATGACTAAAATGTGTATAAACACCACTTATACACGTTTGTCTTAATTTATACATTGTGTATGGTAAATGTACAATATTGTACAAGTACAGCTGCAAAAAATAAAAATAAAAATGGTTATGCTGATGTAATGCAAAGATATGAGCTATGTGATGTAATTATTTTTATTAAACTATATATCTTTGTAAAAATCTATTATTCTAATCAATGTTATAGCATAATAGCTAATTTTGTCACTTCAATTGCAGGAAAAAGAACTGCAAGAGCGAAACAACTTAATTTCTAAGAAGGTAATATATATTATATTATGAGTTTCTTTTTCTAGTTCGATATTCAATATTTATATTAAAGCGCGGAATATGAATTAAACAGCTTAAAGAAAATGAGAAGAAGCAAACTATGCAAACAAATCCAGGCCAAAGCTCTACCATGACTTTCTTGCTACAATCTCCCTCAGTCACCAACCTAACAATTGGGTACTATTCTTTTTCTATTTTCGAGTATTTTAATTAAATTTATATTTATTAATTTTTCAAATAAATTAATATTCGAATGTGAAATATAAACTTCTTGATTTAACATGTTTTCAAGCTTCGAGCCTTCATTTTAAATCTTTAATCTTAATATATAAACAATATTGAGGTCATGTGTACCGTACCCTTGAAAATATATGTGCATATCTTTAGATTTTGTTTAAAAGACCGTATCTACACATGACACATATATGGGATAGCATGATGCATAGACGACTGATTTAATATTGTATATAGTCTTACCTTGTATTTCACTTATTATTTTGAGTTAATAAACTATCAGCGGTCCTTCTCAAGCAACGGATGAAAGTCAAAATCGCTATGGTTCCAATACCTTGATGCCTCCATGGATGTTCCACCATGTCCACAATAAAGGATGAAAACTTAATTAATTTATATACATATAAAATCACAATTGTATGGTTTTGTTGTAGTAATTAGTTGTAATTAACCTTTGTCTACTTGTTTTGCTCAATATGGAGCAGATGATGAGCTAACAAACAGTCTGAACTATTAGAAATGTCACCTTCGTTTGTATTTGCTGCTATTGAAATTATTTTTTTCTAGAATATGTTTTCAATGTTTGATGGTTAGTGAAAAATATCTTTCGAAAGGTATATATGTATTAAAGATAATTTGAGAGATAGAACTTGAGATGCGATATTAGGTTTGTTATGGAATCAAAGTAACTAGAACTTGTATGTAATTAATATATGTACAACTATAGACTATGAATTTTTAGGTGTAGTTTGTGTTTCATAGCAATGTGATTATATTGTCTGATTAGTGAAACAAGTGGATCTTTAAAATATGGATTAATAATTATTTATTGTTGTTGTTTTCCGATAAATAATTAATCTTTAATAGCAACATATCCGGTGTGATCCAATAAGTGAGTCTGGTGAAAATAGGATGCATACAGACCTTATTCATACCTCGGTTAAGGTAGAGAGACTGTAGTAGAAAACAAATTTTCCTCTAGCAGATTTTTTTTATTCTTTCGGAAAAGAATCGTCGGTTATCGATGAACGAACCTTTCACCAAACCGATGTTATAACAGAAGAAGAATCTCTGAACTATGTACCTGTAAACAACAGCGAAAACTGTATTTGGAAAATCCACCAAACTGGGGGTGCAACATTAAAGTGAAAACCATAAAAACAATATGGAAACTCAAGCATTAATCAGGGATATGTTTAACAATTGGTACTTATTTTGTATTTTACTGTACATGATAACATATATGTATTTGGCAAAATAGTATTCACACAGACTTTAAATTTATCTGTTCTGGTTTTATAATCCCTTACTACTGCTGGTTTCACCCCTCTAGAACTGTAACATCTTGAGCAAAGATTAGGTTGTCTCGTCAAATGCCATCACCTACAAATCAAAAAAAGAAGGCCAAACTTGAAATTTTAGAAAAATGTTTTTCGAAACAATGTCTGCTGTATACGAGTATTTATCTATTAACACAAACTCTTACTGAAATAAGTACGATAAAACTGAAGGATTTTAGGAGAGAGCTTGAATTAGTGTGTTACAAGGTCAAAGAGAAAAACTGGAATATAGAAATGCAATGCTCCTCCTACAACCTGATCTACATCTTACGATGTTTCTGAAAAGTAAAGCAAACATGAAGCCCAAGAAAGGTGAAAGACAAATTATTTCCACCAAAATCATTAAATGCGTTGCAAAAATAATAAGTGTATCTGAATCAACAGAATCTCCTAGTTGACTCCCTTTTCATTTTTTGTTTCTCATTCCCGGTGTTTTCTGGTTCTCTGTTTGCTTTCTATTCTTGTTTTAATCCAAAATCGTCAAAATTTACTATTTAACAGAGGGACATGTTTTGTAAATTTGTCACACACGATGAAACACTGAAAGAACTTAAGCAGATCTGCGCGAAATTGCAGCACAGCCCACTTGAAACTGAGATTGATAACTCCAACTTCTACTGCCAAGGATATAATATGATTTATCGAGTTCTAACATGCATATGTGGTGCACCTTAGCAAAAAGGAACCTCCTTCTATTCGTGAGACAAGGAAAAACTGTAGCAGGGAAAGGGCAGCAAAGCCCCTGAAGAACATGGCACAGATTAAAAAAAGTAAAGGAGGGAGTAGGGAGGAGAAGCAGCCAGCGTATACTCTTGTCACTTGTCACATAGGTGCTTTTTATAGCAACATTAGCATCAATTGAAGTGTTCGGTCTTATAGAAGACCCATTGATTTTTTAACTTTTTGGGGGTTAACAGAACTGAAAGTGTCCCAAGGCATATCTTTGAGATTGCATGGTGTCAAACCTTGGTGGACACCAGAAAACATATTATGGGCCCTTTACATGGTCCTCTTCAATTTTACATAACAGGAATTTTTTTAATCTTTTCTCTATATTAGAGGTATCATATATCACTTATCCATCGCGCTAAACCCTGATATAAGCTAAGAGATGGAAATTAGCTAGATTTACCAAACCTTTTCATGAATCTCATCATAGCCTTTTCGACGACTCTATTAAAATCAACACAGTTCGAAACTCCCAATCACTTTCACGCTTTATCTGGTCACAAAATTTCCCAAGGAACATTTCCATGTGGATTGTCAATAATAGCCCTAAAGAGATTTGTGGATAAGCATGAAGCAGGCCTAGAATAAATGTTCCTTAAAAAGGGTGGACTGGTTGGCTAAAGCCAACACCAGGTCAGGGTACAGCATTCTGGTGCAGTTTGACTTAAAAAGATAAGTAGGGAATAAACTGTCCGTTTAGACTGCCTTAAAGGCCCTGACAAACTCTAAGTCGTTATCTTGAACATGCAATTTTTTAGACCCAATCCAACCCATAGACTAATTTGGTAAGCTCAAGCATAAGCCCGAGTGATTGCACCAAATCAGGTTTAGGCAAACAACCAGAATAGTTGCCATTCTTCATTGTTCACAAGTAGTTTGATTGGATACCTGAATCCATTCAGTCAACTTCACCACTAATATTCAAGGGACTATCAAACCTCAATGGAATTACATCAAAACAATGGGAGCTTCTCATCTTCTCAACTACCTTATCAGCTTTAGACCTCGACACCTTCATTTCAGAGAAAGTATACTCCCCTTTCAATTTATGTGGCAGTGTTTCATTGGGTGCGGAAAATAAGAAAGAAAGACAGACTTTTGTATGGTCTAAAACAAGTCATAGATATTTGTGTGGCTATAAATCATCTCATTAGAGTTCAAATGAGAAGTTTAAAGTTAATTTATTTCTATATGAGTGTGACATTCTTTTTGAAAACACTAAAAAGAAAATTACGACACATAAATTGGGACGGAGGGAGTACTTATTAGGGTTATAAAATGAGAATTGAACAACAAATCTGGAGGTGGCGGCATCAATCACAGAGGATGAGAAATTGTGGCTGGAAAGACTGAGGAATCTGAAGTACTTGCCTCTACAACAGAAAGTGCTCCAAATAAAGCTACGGACCTGATGGATACACCATGACATTCTACCAAAAGGGCATATGTAATGTCAAACATGATGCTGTGGGTGCTCTTCAGCACTTTCATCAATCAAGAAACATGGTCAGATCATGCAATGCATCATTCATAATTCTAATTCCTCAGAAGGAAGGGGTTGTGGAGTTGAGAGATTAAAGGCCAATTAATTTAATTAGTAGTGTGTAAAAAATTGCCTTAAATTTTTGTTAGAGTGAAAATGAAACTGGTTTCAGGGCATCAGCATGCATTTATCAAATCAAGGTAGATTTCTGACGCGGACTTGTTAGCTAATGAGGTCTTGGGTTGGAAGTTGAAATCTGAACAGCCTGGTCTTTTTTTCAGGAAATTGAAAGCTTTGACCAGCTGAACTGGTTATATCTATTCTCTATTCTGAGGAAAATGGGATTTGGAGAAGGATGGTTTAAGTGGATCAAATTCAGTGTTACCACTGTTAAATACTGTCCTAATTAATGGTGGATGTGTAGGCTTTTTTCCTCTTCTCAGATAGCTCACAGGAAAGGAGATCCCCTCTCCCTATTCCTATCTATTTTAGTTGTGGAGGGACTCAGCAAAATGATTGAGAAAGCCAATCTACTACATTGGTTGGAAGCTTTAAGGTTGGAAATGATGCTGGGAACTCTGTCACAGTTTCTCATCTGCTCTATGCAGATGACACACTCATATTGTGTAGAGCTGAGAGATTACAGGTAATGTACTTGAATCTCACACTTATAATCTTTGAAGCCTTATCAAGACTAATTATGAACATGTTAAAAGGCACCATATACCCAGTTAATGTAGTCCCTGAACTGGAGGATCTATCTCAGATACTGTGCTGCAATCTGGGCTCCTTCCCAGTAACATACCTGGGCCTCCCACCAGGTGCAAGATGCAAGTCATATAAAATCTGGAATAGGATTATTGTGAAGTTTGAGAAAAGATCGACATCTTGAAATATACAGTTCCTATCTTTTGGGGGTAAATTAACTCTATAGTGGTGTTGAGCAGCATTCCAACATACTTCATGTTCCTTTTACCAAAACCAGTCGAAGCACATAAGAAGTTGATCAGCTAAGATGTGAATTTCTTGGGGGACGAAATGGCTGGAATCAGTGTTGTCGAAGGCATGCTTAAGCCTGGAAGTGAGGTTCAAAACATATTGAGAGCTTCGCCTCACTTAATGTGCGGTTCCGTGTCGTCATCACGGCACTAAGACATATTTGTCCTTGCCAATGAGCGTTTTCTAAAAGAGACTGCACTAAACAATTGATATTTCCCTTTATTGTAGAAAAAATTCAATTTCATTGTCCATATATTTGTTATTTATCCTTATAATTATTAGTCTTGGACTAAACATATATAAAATTTGTATCTTTTTTCTCCATTTCAATCTTTTTTTTCAATAAAGCTCACGCTTTATTTGCTCTTAAAGCCCCAAGTTAGAGTTTTTTTGTGTTTTCTGCTTTTGATAACACGGGCCAGAATCACAAATTTCATCTGATCAAATGGCCAGGAGTTGTCCCACTGAAGGGCATGGAGATCTGGGTATGACAGATCTAGTACATTGCAAAAGTATGCTAAGGAAATGGCATTGGAAGAACAACATGGAAACTCTAGGGTTGTGGAAAACAGTGATCAAAGCAAAATACACAAAGCAGAGCAGATTACCCTATGGCACAGGTCCTTGGAAACATATTTCAAAATTGTGGGATGAGTCTTAACTCAAAACTCAAGGTAAGGAATGAAGCACAGATAAAATTTTGGTGGACAAGTGGTTGGGGTCAGTGGCTCTGGAAAGTGAATTTTCACTTCTCTAACTGGCATCTGATCCAGATTCCTCTATAGAGCACACAGAGCAATATTGGCAGAATGACTCATGGGACTTTCAGATCAGGAGAAATTTCCAAGACTGGGAGTTGAATGCATTAATGGAACCGTATGCCAAACAAATAAGCAACAGGTAATGGTGAAAATAAGGAGAATAACATAATACGTGTATACTAACTAATACTAGAACGGGGGCTACCTATTATCCTTCTACTCTTATCCTTGACCTCCAAATCTTTCAGTCTAAGGTCATGTCCTCGGTAAGTTGAAGATGTGGAGCGTCCTATCTAATTACCTCCCCTAATTCTTTTTTTGACCTACCTCTACCTCTCGTAAAACCTACTATAGACAACCTCTCACACCTCTTCATTGATGTATCTGTGCTCCTCTTCTTTCACATGCCTGAACCATCTCAGTCTCGTTTCCCCTTATCTTGTCCTCCATGGAGGCCACTCCAACTTTGTCCCGTGGAACCTCATTCCTAATCTTATCTCTCCTAGTATGCCACACATTCATCTGAGCATGCTACATTCATCTTCTAAACATATGCATTCTTAACTAGCCAACACTCTGCCTCATGCAATAAAACAGGTCTAAACCACCACTCTATAGAACTTACATTTAAGCCTTGGTGACACATTCTTACCACACAATTCCCTAGATGTGAGCCTCCATTTCATCCACCCTGCTCCAACACAATGTGGCGACATCATCGTCAATCTCCCCCTTCCTTGGATTATAGACCCAAGATACTTGAAACTTCCTCTCTTGGGTATAACTTGTGTATCGATCATCACTTCCACCTCCACTTCATGCGTCACGACACTGAACTTTCACTCCAAGTACTTTGTTATAGTCGTGTTTAATTTGAAACATTTAAATTCTAGGGTCTGTCTACAAACTCCTAGTCTATCAATAACTCTATTGCATGTCTCGTCGATCAATACTGTGTCATATGTGAATAGCATACACCACAACACCTCCCCTTAACTTTGTTGCATCAATTTGTCTATCACTAAGACAAATAGAAATGAGTTAAGGGTTGACCTCTAGTGTAACGCCACCATGACTCAAAAGTATTATGAGTTGCCCTCTATTGCTCTTACTTGAATCTTGGCTCCATCGTACATATCTTTAGTGGACCTAATGTAAGCTACATGTACACCTCTAGATTCCAAACATCTTCATTGAACCTCCCTGAGAACTTTATCATATGCCTATTCAAGGACAATGAACACCATGTGTCAAGTCTCTCTTCTTATATCTATATTTTTCCAACAATCTCCTTACAAGATGAATGACTTTGGTAGTTAATAGCCCAGGCACGAATACCAAATTGGTTCTTGGAGGTAAGACACATCCCTCCTCATCCCGGCTACCTTCTCCCAAACTTTTAAAGTGTGGGTTAGTAGCTTATTACCCCTATAGTTGTTGCAATTTTGAATATCACATTTTTTTGAACATACAACGGAATCATTGTACTCCAACGGAATCTCGTCTGGCCTGGTCATTCTTCCCCTCCTCATCCTCTGAATCGCCTTCTTAACCTCCACAATCTTTATGCACCTACAATACCCAAATCCCTATTTCTCCATTTACATCCTTGATGCACTTCACTTGGTCCAAGTCACGGGCCCTCATCTCTCTCGCGTTGACGAACCTATACAACTTTTAATCCTTGATGCACTTATAAGTATCTTTTTTATGCTTACCAATGACAATTCTCTTAATAAAAAGAATAGATCTTTTAGTTTCTCACTTAACATTTAATCAAACAACTTCTCCAAAGAAAGTTGCATGTGACATCTCCCCCTAAATAATCTCTCTAATATTGTATCATATCCATATGTTTACTAAACCTCAAGATATTGTCCTCGTTAATCGTTAATTCTGGCTATTGGCATCAGTCTTTATCGGTCTGATGAACTTCTTTTTTTGAAATAGATCGGTCTGATGAACTTCTTTTAGAGACCAATTCCCAAATTTACAAACTTGCTCAAGATAGCCACACATTGTGGGCTTCCACTATTGAACATGTTCAACTGCATCACTAGACTTTAGCACCATAACTGAGAGCACTTAAAGAGACCCTGCAGGTTGTTAGCCAATCCAGTAGGATGGTTATACGAAGTCTCTTAAGAATAGGACAATATTTGAATCAAATCTGCACATGCAATGTAATTGTTAATGTTCAGGTTGTATCATTCTACAACCTTGTTTAGATTCTCCACGCTTTTTCAAAATTTATTTACTGTTCATCTAATGTAATTGACTTGCTTCTGACGGCCTAGAAATGCTACAAGTAATGAAATCCTTAACATGCTTTCTCTGCTCAGTTCACGGTTCAAGCTCTCACACTACAATTGGTATTTTACACTAAACCTTCTGTACTTGACTGCAGTTCAGCTTTTTTCACTCTCATCATCGGCATTCATTAAAATAAACCTCTCCTAGAGATTTTTCAATAACCTCTTTTCCTGAGTTCATTCCATACAACTATGAACTACCTTTGTGATATAGAAAACCTCAGTATTTCATATAAAGCAGTATTAATGCAGGAAAAGCTAAGTTTGCTGATTTGGATATAATTGCTAAATTGAGAAAAAGATAACTAAATAAATAAGCAATGAGCCAGTCCTCCATGCCAAACAAGCTAATGATGATAAAATAGATGCTAGCTATATCCCATGCAAGTATTTGTAATAAGTTGGCCCATGTATCATTAGTTTTTCTAGAAGAATCAAAAAAGAAATCTGAAGAATGTCAGCTCATGCTTTTTTGTGCACCAACAAGATAATCTTGACAAAGACGGGAGTGTGGCTGAGAATAAGAACTGGGTAATTCATGAAAAAGAATCTTAAACTAATAAAAACGAGGGAGACATACGGTTCCTTACACCCCTCCCCTTGTTTTGCCTTTCCTAGTTCACACTTTCTCGACAAAATGAAACAAAAAGACAAGAAATGTAGATGTTTTTTTTTATCAGAATATAATTTAATCTTTGAACCATGAACATTCCTGGAACTGCCTCCTTATTAATTATTATGGATCCACATTTTAAGAATAAGCAGTGAGGGGAGGATTTTTTGATGAAGTAAGTGAAATTTCATTAAGGCATCCAGTAGATGCGAAGATACAAAAGGGGATCTGTCAGCTCAGTAAGAACAAAAAACTTATAGAGCCAAGGAGCTGACAAAATCCAGGTAGTGATCTAAGTTATTTAGAGGGGTAGAGTTAGCCCAGCTAAAAAGTGTGGGGAGGATTTCTGCAGCTTCATGAAGGGATTTGAGTCTATATTGTCAGGCTGTAACGGCTATATGTTAGAACTACTTGATCGTCACTAAGACAGAGAGGTCAAGGTAGAAAAATAAAAATATGCATACATTTCCCTCGGAAAGCCTGGGACCTGTGTGTAGCATTGCAGAATATATAGGATAAGCTCAACCATAACACCAAATCAAGCATTAAAAAAGAAGAGAAGGAGATGGCACATAAATTGAAATGATAGCACAATTACCTTGCCACAAACTGGACAGCTGTCACTTCTTTCCATCCACTCATATATACAACTCAGGTGGAAATGGTGAGAGCATTTTGTTATTATTTTTGGGTTTTCCTCTGTATATTCTGAAAGAAACAGGATCATCAGGGTCATCTTTTGTTTTGATAAGGTAAGATTACAGGATCATGAAAATTAATATTCAAAAGATACCTTGAACCTTGCTATCAAATACTGTTGTTCGCCAGTTGAGTGTTTATTCTTTAACAAATAGTATTACACCATTGATTTTAGATGGAAAAAACGAAAAACTATAACAGTGACTAGGGTAGTTTAAATTTCCACTGTCCACTCGATAAACTAATGTCTAAATTATGCTACCAGAGGGTGGGACAAGAGGAGTAGAAGAAGACTTTTTATAAGGCTCTCTGCAGACGGCATGCATTAGACTACTTTGTTACATCCAATGAAGTAGAACATAAGGCTAAAAAAAATTTACCTTCAAGACATGTTGGGCAGACATCTTCATCTTCTGAATAATAATAGCTATGAGCATCTCCAGAAGTCATTTTAGCAGTTGAGAATTCCACAGAAGACTTATTGTATTCTTTTGATCCTTCTTCAAATGTAGGCAGACTCCATTTATTTACATCACTTAACGATTCAGGGTCATCAAAACTTCTTTGTAGTGGTTCAGTTTCCTCATGTGAGTGGCCCGAGCCTTTCTCCCTTCTTGAGACTTGTCCATCTTGTTGCAAGCGGAAATATCTTGGATCAGCATCATATGGCAGTGGTCTCGGAGGAGAACGGTACATGTCAGATAGTGAGTCATCAAGAGATGCTGTAGAACTCAAAGATGTTGCACCTTGATCCGATGAAGGAATGACATGTCTTTCTCCTCTATGGAAAAGTGATGCATACTGCAAGATAAGAATGAAGATATGTAAATTCTATGGCACATAAAGGAAAGTAATTATCGTCAGCACCTATTCAGTGAATGAAAAAGGTCTTGATGTGAAGCTGATGACGATCTAAATACAAGACCATACCCAAAGATAATATTTTGTGATAACAAATACCTAAACAGATTATGCAGATAAGTTCAGCTACCGGATACTCTCAAAAGATTTACGAGTAATATTAAGTTCCTTACTTTCCATGTGTCAGAGCTGTGGATGATGAGCCTTACTGAAATAGTAAAGTTGTTTCATCATCTGATAAGAGGCAGAGAAAACCTAATTGCAATGCAAAGGAGGAATCCCATGGACAGGATCCGCTAGCATATGGAATCTAACAATTGACTGTTTTCCAGAGCCTGAAATTCGTCCCTCCTCTCGTTTCAATTTCTTTAGCAAACACAGTATATTTAAGTGATTTAGTACAAAGCAAGAAAAAAACCTAACTTTTCAAGCAAAATTTTGCAAAAGAAACAGCCAATACTACTCCAACTGAGTTTAAGCAACGGCAGAGTTAGCTAACAACTCATTGCAAATATTAGCATTCCTGTTAAGCAGATCAAAGAAGTAAATGAGTTTCGGTTTCATTGTTCAAGATACTCAATTATCAATTTCTACCACCAAACTACTGATGCTATCGGTTCACAAAACAAGTGCCCACTTACAACTGAACATTGTCCCGTGACAAAGCAACGGTAACAAGATCAATTTGAAACTCCTTAATTACTTCAGGTGGAAATATTAGTTAATGATTCAGAGTAAAGTGACTAGAAAGGTACTATCCATTGATATATGACTGTGTAAGCAGCAGTAGTGTGTTCAAAAAGAAGGAACTATAAAGTGAATATACAAAAATGTTGTCGAAAAGCATACCACATGCAAGAAGTTCTGAACAAGAGTTGGAAAGCATATACAGTTCCTATACATTGAGCTGTTTGGGTTGGCAAAATCTTCACATTCGTCTCGCAAGCAGCAACAAACTGCACCCATTATATCTCTTTCAAGCTATGATAGTACCTCAAAAACCTTTTCAAGTGTCATTGACAATCCCCAATTGTCTCTATTTCCTGATTGTGGAAGCAAAAGTTGTGGTGAACGGAACTTGGGGTAACTTAATAGAACTGACAAAAGGACTTCAGCAAGCAAATGAAGAAGCGAGCCAATTGGGCACCCGCTCTCTTCAGGAAACCCCGAATGAGTGAATGCCCTTTCTGATCAAGGCCTTAAGAAAGAAAAGTATGATGTTCGACACCTGTAACAGCAGAGACAATTAAACTATCAGAACTAAGATGTATACAGCCGGATGGTATACTTTAGCAGACACACAATACTTCCAAACTTGCAGCTCTCGAAGAAATACACACCTTAACTCCAAACAATTCTTGTTGGCTATATGAATCCTCAATATTCATTCAACTCCACTTGGACCCTTTTACTTCCAAAATTCAGACTGCTCAATACAGTAGTTAAATGTGATATCTTTTTATGCAATTGTGAAACTCAGTCAAAAAATTTACTTTCTTTGGTAATCAAGCCACTGCATAGCACCTAATTGAGGCGGAGCATAATTTCAACTTTATGGGTTTTGGATTTTAGAACAACGACTAAATGGGTTCTAAATAATGAATTTCTTAACACAATACACTGTTTGAGCAAAAGCTACTAGCCGTGAATTCAATCAGAACTTACAACAACAAACACTATTAGAAAGTAGATACGATTATAAAACATCAAGGATTACAAAAATAGATTACTTTTTTCTCCTCCTGTTTTCTAAATGGGCATCAAGGGTTTCATTCACACAATCTTAGTAAGCAAGCAACCATAAATGATCAGCTAAAGAAGCTCAATTGTCACAATCATAAGGCAAACATACAACCAAGAATTGGGTAATTTTAATTTCAGAATTAATCCATTGTTGAGTCAAAAGACAAAACTTTAACGCAGATATATCTGTTAATCAACCAATTCAGACAATACCCATTTGAGGTCACACAATTTGCAGGTTAGATAACAAAGTAAAAGATGGGAAAAAGAAAAAAACCTCAAAATTACGGAGACACAAAAAGAGAGACAAAGCGATGGAATGAATGGATAATTTTGTTGGAGAAAAGACAGAAGCCCCAAGAATTCTTGAAATCGGAGACTCGATGAATTCGATTTGTTTATTTTTTTCTTTGTATATGGAGTTTCGCCAACATAAGCACGGTTACGCGTCAATAAAGAATACCTCAAGCGGCCAAGCCCTTATTAGGATTCGTAATTTGTCATATGGTTTAATTTTGCCCTCCCTTAGAATTTTGGTTCATCAATAGTTTATTATTACAGTTTTGGGTCAAAATTGTCCATAATTATTGATGTACTAATGTTATATAAGGAAACTATCTAAATTTACTATTATGATTTGCGAAAGGTTTAACTTTAACCTTTAACGAAATGATTTATTTTTTTAAAAGTATAATAGCTCCTCCATTGGACCAAATGAGAATTTTAAAGAAGATATTGAATTGATCCGTGATCTTCTAGCCATTTGTTGCTATGTCCATGTTATTGAGCTCCAAATTTAATTAATTCTTGTCTGAAATTAAAAGAAAATCAGTTTGAACTTGAATGTTATTAAGTTATCAATTTGAGCCTCTTATAGAGGCACAATTATCAACAAAAAAGAAATAAAAGAGCAACAAAAAGTTAGCATCTACGAGTTATTTTTTCTTAATCAGATGTTTTAGGTTTAAACTCTAAAAATGAAAAAATCTTTAGTAGGGAGCGCTTCTCCCCGAATGGGGTCCTACGCGGCACAAATTTAAATATAGTCGAGCTTCAATGGGGGTATCATGATCAGACACCGAATAAAAAATCAAAAAGAAAGTCAACATCGGGTGAAAATTGGTAGTAAACTAACACCTTGTTTGGATGATTGTTACCCTATTGTATTGTAGTTTAAATACAATGTTTGTTTTGATTGTTGCTTACATTCTATTGTATCATATCGATTAAATTCATTATTAGGTAACGACGAAAAGATCTATCTTATGTAACGACCGATTGGTGTGTGTCGTGTCTTAATATTTTCTTCTCATTTTGTCTTTGTTTATTATTTAATAATCATATTTCATTTGTTATCCTACCTTTACATAGTAACTCTACCATGTACTCTACTTTTTTTTGTAGGTTTATCATTCAAATTATGGATGTGTGACATTATGTAATGACGAAAAACGATACAATCTATCCAAAATTATATTTATACAATACAATATGATATATTATGAAACAATACGTAACTACCGTCCAAACAAAGTGTTAGAGGTATTATTTGGGTGCACTGTTGTTTCACACTTCTCATTGAGTTTAGGTTTTAAAAAAACTAGAGAAAAAAAGAAGAGAAATTTGAGTTGATTAATGATAATCCTTAGGGGTGAACATGAACGGGTTGGTTCAAATTTTTCAAATATTAAATCAAATTATTTGTATTGAAATTTTAAATCTATAGACCAAATCAAATTAATAAAACTCAAATTTCAACCTCATTATTTTGGGGGGCTTCGGATTTTTTTGGGTTTTTCCAATAAAGTATTCACACAAACATATAATTGACTTGCACTTCAAATATTTCTTTGGTCCTACGAAAATACAATTATCTAAGGTGTTTCTTAAGAAAATAACACAAAATATGAGATGAGTGAGTACACTAAAATATTCAACAAAAAATAATAATGAATTGAAATCGCATAAAAGAAATATTGTAAATTAATAAGTCATAATGAAAATGATCATAGTTTTAAAGTACTAAATCAACGTAAAAAGTAACTTAAGTCACAATAATTGACAATTCAAAGATATATATAAAAATTACGGTAAGATAAACTTATTTAAATCTCAAAATTCAAAATGTGTTTGGGACGAAAAGAGTAATATATAAGAATGCTCTATAATTTTAAGTCTTTTAACTTGGGAGAAACTACCACTCAACTTAATTTGAAGATTGTTAAAGAAGTTAAAAATGACTTGATAAACATAAAAGTGTGCATGACGACAATAAAGATGGAACTGATCGAGTGCATGAAAAATATGATCAATCACACAATCAACATGGATAACTTCTCTAGAATATTCACAAGTGGATCCAACTCAAAACCTTTCTTTTCGTTTAAGAAATGTACCGTTAAATTAAATAATGATTATTAAGCCTAACACAAACTCAAAAACTAATTCTCTCGACGGACCGACTAGAGCATGTCCCAAACAAAACTTGAATACTATGTTAAATTTCTCTCGACGGACCGACTAGAGCATGTCCCAAACAAAACTTGAATACTATGTTAAAGGATGGTCTTTGGGCCTAATACAATATAAAATGCTAACTCAAAAGGAGAATAAAGTTCAAACTCAAGCAATCAAACTAATACAATGTCCAAAATTTTACTTACGCAAATGTGAAAATCCCGCCAATGAGACAAATTAAACATAGATATGGAGTAGAAAAAACGTGGAGATGGTATAACTTTATTAAAAAAGAGGATAAAGTAATAACAGACTCCTGATTACTATCACACATTTCTTGCTTATTTAAAAGCCCATTATATCCTCAATTCACTTTCAAAAAAAAAAAAAAATTTGATTATACAAACAACAATATAGTTATGGAGAAATTCAATTTTGTAGCAGTGATTATAGTTCTGTTGATGTATTTTGAATCAGTAAAATCAGAAATTCCTCTAGCACCAGCACTGTATGTATTTGGGGATTCAATATTTGACAGTGGAAATAATAATGTTTTGCCAACTTTAGCTAAGGCTGATTTCAAACCTTATGGTTCGAATTTTGATGGAGGCAGAGCTACTGGAAGATTTACAAATGGAAAAACTGTTGCTGATTTTATTGCTGAATTTCTCGGATTGCCATTTTCTCCGCCTTATTTGAGTTTACGAGGATCATTGAAACTCACCGGCTTAAATTATGCTTCTGGATCCTGCGGCATTTTACCTTATACCGGAAATTTCATCGTAAGATCCATATACTACTCTTTGTGTCATTAGATGTTAGTAGAAATGGATGCACGAACTCAAATTTAATCATTCTCCAAACAAAACTTTCATGTGTTGTTGTGGTAGGGGAAGTGTCTGCATTTTTCAGAGCAAGTTGATTTATTCGAGAGAACGGTGGAGCGAGAATTGGCTAGAAAATTTGATGATCCTGAGGAGTTTTCGAGTTATTTGTCGAGGTCGATTTTTGTGGTGTCTACAGGCAGCAATGACTATGTAAACAACTATTTACAGCCAAATATTTATGGGACGAGCAAACGCTATACTCCTGACTCATTTGCCAAACTTCTCATTGATGCACTTTCTCAACAACTTCAGGCAAGTCTTTCTCATTTTTTATGATTTAGAGCTGATATACTCTACGTTTTAAGATAGATGAGGTAATTTTTATAAATTCTTTGATTTTATTTTGGTATGATTATTTGTGCAGAGATTATATCGACTAGGAGCAAGAAAGATAATAATGTTCGAGATAGGACCAATTGGTTGTATTCCATCATTTACAAAGAAGCTTCGCCACAATGGACGTTGCAACGAAGAATATAACGCTCTCGCAGTAATTTTCAACAATCAGCTGAGTGATATGCTCAGAAATCTCACTTCCACCCTTCAAGGCTCAGCTTTTATTCTTGGCCATGGTCACTGGCTCGGCTACGACGCCATCATCAATCCTTATGCTTATGGTAATATTCCTTTTCTCGTCTTAAATTACTTGTCACATTTTTTTCAAACGATCAAATTATATAAATATTGACCAATGTTTAAAGTGTATTTTTGATCATATTGTTAGAATTGTATTTTATACTATATCAAAATTTTAATTCTAAAATATTAAATTAATCTAATCCTATTAATCTTAATCAAATTAACTCTCCAAATATTTCGAATGTTCCTGCAAATTATGACCTTCGCCTGGAATGTGAGCAAATATATCATGTCGATTGCTCAACCGTACTTTGGCTATCTTACGTGGAGCTGAATTAGGTTTTTTCGATGTTCTCGTTGAAACGCGCGGGTATTTAGTCAACTGCGGTTACGCTTACACCAAGAACTCCTATTCTATTGCATCAAGACTTCTTTCTTTGATTTGAAAAGAAGGTGAGAGCCCGATCCCTGAAAAATTCGCTTTTTATGATTAGATCGGCAATAATCCAGAAAGTGGATCTATTTTGTTTTTTTCTCTTTTAAGAAAAGGAAAATCTCCAGAAAGCATTATCGCTCTTATTCCGCAGCCTTTAGCACATAGCAGTCGACGCAGAAGAAAGCAGCCCTACAAAATAGATAGAAGGGAGAATGCCGCTGACAAAAAAAAACCTTCTATGATAGGAGAAATACTTCCGCACGAGTACTAATTTGATTAGCATAAATGAGCCTCTAGCCCTTGAGATTTTACATATCAGCAGAATTCGAGATAGAGGAGTATGCATAACTTCCCGAAAAGAGTTAATTAATTTCACGATGATCAATTAGTCATATCCACATCATACCACGTGGCATCATTTTTCCACTTCTTTTTAAAAAAAAATTTACCTCCATTTAATTCAAGTTTCTCCCATTTTTCAAATGAAAGTTGAAGTTTATTAGCTTCTAGCTTTGGATATGGAGAAAATAATTTTGTTGGCAATGTCATTCATTAATGGCCATGCAAAGCACGGTCTAAATTTAGTTGGAATTCTAATACGAATGTCGGACATGGGTGGGAAATATAAAAAGAAAGTTTATTAGCTAATACTCCTTAATTACTTGTCCACTTTTGAATTGACACACCTATTAAGAAAATAATAATTGACATAATGAGTTTACCATTTTACCCATATTAATTATGAAGTGGATGAATTAAAAACTTAAGATTTCTAAGAAATTCTATCTTTTAATTGAGGGTATAATAGGTAAAAAATATTTTGTCCTTTCTTGATTTGTCAAAATGGACAAGTAATTAGGAACAACTAAAAAAGAAAAAAAGTGGACAAGTAATTAAGGACAGAGGGACAAGTAACTATGTGTTGATGACGTAGTAGTGCTAATTTTAGATTAATTTTACCGTATTCGTGTTATTATTAGTAATGTCCGATACCGGGTCTATAAATAAACCTTTGGTGGATAATTTTCATTTCATGTGAAATATTGGATAATTAGCTTGATGTGTAACAGAGTCGGTCAAAAAGTTGATTCTGCTAATTTAACTTTGTTTGAATGGCTTGTTCCTACTGATTTAGTCCTAAAGTCGATTAAATCATGACATTTATTTGATTAAACGATTATCAGATGATTCAGAAGACCCTAATCCATGAGATTTGAAACATTATTAACGTCGTTCTTTTATTATTTTTATGTTTGTAGGTTTAATGGATCCAACAAGTCCATGTTGTATCTCTTGGGGAAATGGGACATCAGCTTGCATACCAGAACTTGTGCCGTGCCGCGACGCTGATAAACACTACTTTTGGGATGGTTATCATCTTACTGAAACAATATATAGAGTTATTGCAACTAAATGTTTCAATGGAACATCTCTTTGTATTCCCAAAAATATTAAGCAACTTTTGGAAGATTGATAACAGACTTTTTAATTTGTTTTCTAGAAGAAAAAAGTTACTAATATGGTTTGTATATGCTGACTACATATATAGTGATAATTATTTACTATGATTACAAATTTAAAAGTATTATCACATGATGAAAATGGCGAGGAATTTTGATTTTCAAAGGATATTACTATATAAATTCACATGTTTTTTTTAAAATATGGTCATGCTATTTCTACGTGCGTAGCTGTACAAATTTACAATCTACTATGAGCTGCCACGTGTCGACAAAACCACCACCAAATTTTAAAAAAAATCATTTTCTCCAAATTAAAAAAAATCTGATTTTCTCCGTACAGCTCCCATTCGTCTCAACCCCTCATGATCATCACTTGCCGGAAAACCTTACAACCATCTGTGCATAAGAAATTTGCAGGATTTTCATGTAGCTATTCTGGTAATTTATTGAATTTCTTTTTACATATATAGATTAGGGGAGCGATGGGAGCTGTAACGTCGTCTATGGCGGCAAAGTTTGCATTTTTTCCGCCTAATCCGCCGTCGTATGGGGTGGTGGTGGAAGAATCAACCGGAAAACTTAAGATGACAGAGGTGGTTCAAGGGGAAGACGTTGATATTTTGAAGCTAGAGACGAAGAAGGGGACGGATATTATTGCTATGTATGTGAGGAATCCGGCCGCGAAGTTGACCGTGCTTTACTCACATGGAAACGCTGCTGATTTAGGGCAGATGTACGATTTGCTTACAGAACTCAGTCTTCATCTCCGGGTCAATTTGATGGGGTATTCTTCTCTCTGTAATATTGAGATTCAGAATATTTGATAATTTAGGTTGTGTTGGATTAGAACTCAATTGTTATGGTAGTAGAGTCAATTGGACACATCCTGTTCTTTAATTTTGCTGTCTGGTAGAGGTGGTTCTGGAATTCAAAAGCAGTGGCTGCACTTTGATATCAGGGGAAGGGGAAGGGGAAGGGTCGAACCACAAGGGTCTATTGGACATAGTCTATCTGTAGTCCGTGTTCATGACTGTATGTTACATAATCAATCCTGAATCTGGATTAGCCTCTATTACTGACAGTGGGTTACATAATATGTGACTATTATGTATGTGCTTGTCAATTTAGAATAGAATTAAGCTACCTTAAGCCTAATGAGGTGCATCTAGTGACTCAGGGATAAGCTTGTGCTTACTGGAGGAAACCTTTTTGTATTACAATAACATGTGTCAACAACCATGATGCGAATGTGATATCTACTGTTCTTAATCGCTTAGTTTGTGATCTTTACATGTGACGAGAAGGCTATGTTATAACTTTCGTGATTGATAGTTGTTCCCTCTCTGCAAAGTTGATGTTGCTGTTAAACTTTGAAATGGTTTCGGAATTTTTCTTTCCAATCTGACCTGGTGGATATGCATTAATGTTGAAAAAGTATGTTTCATTTGTTAAGACATAAGCTTTGTTGTGTCTTGGTTGTGTGGTTTATACAAAGTGACACATTTAACTTTTGACATATGCCATCTCGCGAATTATTTCGAGCTCATCTTGAAAATCTAATAGATGCTCATTTTTCCTTCCCATTTGATTTCTTCCTTCTCTCCTTTATACGAAGTACCAGATTATATTTTAATGAAATTTGGAGGAAGAGAAGCTGCGAGCTTTAGGAAAGTTTGCTAAGTCTTCTGTGAAGCAATAAAAGTTATGACTTCAAATCCACTCCCTAATGTCACAGTTGAAAAAACAATAAAAAGGGACGCCAAAAAGGCTGTACATATTTGAAGTTAAACTCACCTTCATGTTTCTGAGTTTTCTCTCCTTTCTGGCAGGTATGACTATTCAGGGTATGGCCAGTCCACTGGCAAGGTATGGAATATTTCTTTAGATGATTAAATTAAGTTGTTTGAGATGAAGGTATTTGACTCTGTATTCTTATTTTTCTGTAGCCAAGTGAACAGAACACTTACGCCGACATAGAAGCTGCATATAAGTGTCTTGAAGAGACATACGGGGTGAAAGAGGAGGATATAATATTATATGGACAGTCTGTTGGTAGTGGACCAACAGTAGATATGGGATCCCGCTTATCAAGATTGAGGGGACTGGTTCTGCACAGCCCGATACTCTCTGGAGTCCGTGTCTTGCATCCAGTTAAGCGGACATACTGGTTTGACATATTTAAGGTTAGGCTTCTGTTATGTGGAGCTTTATTTGACCAAATTTTTGTTTTCTTTATTTTCTTCTTGTAATTAGCTGTTTTCTTTCTTTTCCCAATGCAGAACATTGACAAGATACCATTGGTTGAATGTCCGGTCCTCATTATTCATGTGAGTATCTATATTCCCATCATAAATATATCATACTTGATACTACCTTAAATGTGTTTTTTTCTGTTGTCATGGATTAGTAACTGTCAATAAATTAGCAAATTGATTCACTTGTTGCTCTCTGAGTTTTGGTTAGGGACTGATGAGTCACTTCTATTTCGCGGTTGATTGTTTTGTGGGGAACTAATTAGAGGCCGGATAAATCTCATGAGGGATGTAACAATTCAATTTACTCCCTTATGCCTCTCCTCCTCTAAGTCTTCCCCTGTCAGCTCCTACTCTTAACCACTTTTTTCTGGGAATGTACTTTCTTCATCTTATTTTCTTTTCCTTGCATGATTTCATTGATAAAAGTCTTCTTTTTAGTAATTAATCATGAAGTTATGCCCTCGTTTTTCATTGATCGTTTACCAGCTAGAGAATAGTATAACAGCAGGAAAACATTATTCTATATCATCTAGCTATCCTCAGGAAATGAGTCAAAACCAGAGGCAATGGTAGAGATAGAAGGCCTGTAGTTTGGATGTATTGACTCCTTAGAATCAAGAACTACAATGGTGGCGCTTGATTCTACAATTGCCTGCTGACATCCCCATATGACTTTCTTGACATTTCTAGGGCACCGCAGATGATGTTGTGGATTGTTCCCATGGTAAGCAGCTGTTTGATCTATGTAAGCAAAAATATGACCCGTTGTGGGTTGAAGGAGGTAACCATTGTGATTTAGAGCTGTACCCCGAGTACATAAAACATCTGAAGAAGTTCATATCAGCTATTGAGAAATCAACAGTTTCTACCAATGGAATGGACCAAATAGATAAACCTTGAAAAGTCAAGATAGCACAGATTGTAAATGCAAGCCATGCACATACCAGACGGAGAAATCTAGATCAAGTACAGAAAAGAGAGTGAAAAGCATACCAGCAAAACACAGATCGAAGAGATATATCACGAGAGCTAGCATGGACATGAATGAAAAGTTTAGCAAGAATATGGATCCAGAACCACCAAAGAAAGCAAGAAACAACATTGATCTGTTATATTATATTAGCTGGCTAAGAGTGTTTTGCATCTTTTGTTTCCTTGTACTAATTAGCATGATCTTGTATTAAGCGTGATCACTGCTTTAACAAATGAAGGATGCTACTGGTAGCAATTTCTTGTTGATATTATGAGATCAGCCATATTATGCAATTTCAAGTGCTTCAAGAGTGTAGAATTTTCCAGTTACCTCACTTGTGAAAATTCTTTTTCCAGTTACCTCTCATCTTTTGAGTGCTGTGGTGATTAATTGTTTTGTAGTTAACAAAAAGCATTTGAGAAAACACTTAACAGTATATGTTCTTTGGTTCCACTTCCCTTCATTTACATCTTAGGGCACGCCGTTTCATGGGCAAAAGCTTATGTGAATCCTTCTCGTTTCCATTTTTACTTCTCCCAACCCAGAAAAAACATCAAGAAGCATTGCAGCAGACGAGAAGCGAGAACACTAAATGTAAAAGAAGAGTAAAGACATTATCAGAGAAAAAGGGTTAAAAGGCAATAAAAAGATTCATATAAACTGCAATAAGATAAACAAGCTAACTGAAAAAATATCATTCAAATATTCTCCTGTTTGAGATAGAACGGTTGGAAAATTCATTTTCTTGTTATATGTATGGCGTTGCTTGATAACATACAAAAACCAAGTTTGACTCAATCCAGGAACAGCTTTTAGGGTATTGCAATTGAAACAAAAAGATTAAAAACTGTTGATTCATGGTGGAGGAATTTGGTAAGCAGATTGCACTTTGGATTCCAGCAGTGAAACATACTTATCAAGCATCGAAATTACAGCTTCAAATTCTGTAACTTGCTGTTCAATTGTGTCAATCTGTTGAACATACTCGTCAAAGCTGCCACTCTTACACTTCAATTGCTCCACAAAGATAGTCAATCCTGAAGCCACATCTCCAAAGCCTTTATATTCTTCAGCAACTCTTGTATTCATTTTCTCCACAAGTTCAAGTACATTGTTAGTTTCCTGGGATACAATGAACAAAGCAGCATAAGATTGTTGTGCAATAATAGTTTTTAATATACCAATAGTAGGAACGACAACTATGAAATAAAATTTTTCTAGTATTTTCTCCTTGCAACAAATAGTTACACCATTAACTGATCATTTCTGAATTACACATTTATCACTCTTCAAAAAGCAATCTTCCACTTCATCTGTGCAATTTATTTCTAAGCTGACTACTAAGGTAAACTATTCAGTTGTTATTGGGATGGCAACATTGCAGTAGGATTACCGTGAGAAACATGTGTGAGGAACATGTAAAGAATGATTAATTTCCTTTGAAAATTCAGTCCATCCTGCTACATTTAAGTGCAACACTAGTTGCATATTTAGCAAGACACGAAGGTTTGGGGCAACAAACGAGAATGAAGAAAAACTAACATCTACAGAAGTTTATCAACTCCTGTAAATGAGAACCCACTCTCCTCACATCCCTAATGAAAGAAAAGAAAAGGGAATTGACGATATACGAAGCAGCACTGTTGGAAAAAAATATAGAAACAAAAACTTTCTTATACCTGGAGCTCTCCTCTAATCATCATGGAAACATTTGTGAATAGGTCATTGAGCGACTCAGCCAAGTGGTCCTGCTCCATCTTTCGCAGCAGTTCACGTTTAGGGGCCTGAGGGGTGACAAAACTTGGTTAATGATGGTAGATATAAAATTATAATGATAACCAATCAAAAACAGAAGATATGAACTTTGGTATTGGAGTTTTGTAAACAAATAAAAGAAACAAAATAGCTTTTCATATTCCAGTAAAAATGAAAGAATGATATTTTTAATGTGGAGATTGACTTAAAACAATTATGTCCGAATGGGTAAAAAAAAAAGATAATAATAGCCAACTGCAGACAACCCTATGAAGGGTACATTTGACTGCCTTCAATTATTGCTGGAGAGCCTCAGCTAACGATACAAGACCAAAAAAGGAATATCTAGATTGAGAAAAATTACTGCAAAAGTCAATTTGGAGCATAAGTAGAGTAGACTAGGGAAAGTTCATGCTAACACATCAAGATTAGTATGTATAGAACAATTATTGCTACCGTTGCACAAATTTTGCCTCATGTCCTGAAGCTACCATTGCTCAATACAAGCAAAATAATAGCTGGGATGTCAGATTTAGAAAGAGTTGTCAAGACTGGAAAATTGGAAGTCTAGCCACGTCGAGTGGTTATATGAAGGGGTAGACACTTCGAGAAGGAATAGTGAACGATGAGAAACATTCATAGCGAAGGCATGTTATCCAAGCATGATATTTTGCCTTGCATATGTTTTTTAATATTAGAGCTCCACTTAAAGTAGCTTCCTTGGGTTGAATTGTGTTGCATTATGCTTGCCTAACAAAGGACAATTGGATGAAAAAAACTAATTGATCTCCGTTCCCACTGCTCAATAGCAACAGAGAATTGGAGCATGCTTATGAATCTAGATGGTTTCTAGTGGGTGAATACATATTAAGATCTTATATATTGGAGCATGCTTATGACACTCCATTTAGCTGGAAAGTAAGAAAACTCAAATAGTAAATACATATTAAGATCTTATGTATACAATCCCAGCTTTCCACTTGAGGGTAGTGTTGACGGATAGGAATTGCAGATGTTTTGAAGGAGAAGAGACCCAAAGCGAGTTTGAAATTTAGTACTACATTTTTTAGCTAATTCTGTGCAATTTAGAAGTTGAAAATGATAAAGCTCTTTTAGTAGATCTTTTATTAGTTCACCACGTAACTGAGTAGGGAGGAAACTTTTGTACCTTTTATTCATATACCAAAAAAAAGTATGTCAAGAATAAGAGCGATTGAAGAAGGCAACCCACACAGAGGCGCATTTGTATTTCTTGGGGTTTAAGATTGAGAAAGGATATAGTATGGATTAATTAGACTATATGTGTAAATTTAGTACACAAAAGGCTTTTGTTTCATGTCATAAAGAGTGCAACAACAATGCAAGAACATGTGTGTCATGAAACTGTGCAAGAACCTATGGTATTAACACCTCTACTTTCAATTTACCCAAGAACTTAAACTACAGCACAAGATTGACACTCACTCGTTCTTGCTAGGTAATCTGCTATGTTAGGCATGGACACCATGGAGACTAGAGTCAAACACAAATATTAGCTTATCCAACTAAATAGAGAGAATAATATCTAAACACTCTTACCACTTTCCAAATTGTAACTCTTAGATTTTACCTCTTTCCAAGTCGAACCAAAAAAGAAGAATATAGGAAATCTTTTTGTTTCTTGTGAAACCATGAGATCCCAGATAGTATAGATGACAGGATACTAATAGTAGAGTTCCTACTTTTGTTATACCACATGTCCAGAGGGGATTTTCCTATTTAAAATCAATACAATTATTACTTGTAATATATTTTTTAAATCAGATTCTGCAACGAATCATCACAACTCACAATGCTATTTTCAGTAATCTATGTACATGATTACAGGTCAACTGTTGAACCCATATCTGGTTTTCATGAATTACAAAAAGCAGACTATTTTAAGTGTATTTTACTAACTAGAGAAAGTTGCTAACAGTCCTTATATAAGCAACAATAAACACCCCTCAAGCACGAGACTTCGATTTTCCCTCCCCTTTGGTCGGAGAAGTTGATTTAGCTTTATTAAGCAATTGTTCATCTGGTATAAGTCTGCAACAACTTCACAACATCATCTCCATTAGTTTCTTCTCTTTCCTCATCTCCATCTATTGACATGTTTCTTTCTAAATCTCCTTTTACTTAACTACCATTTTCATTTCTTGATGAATTAGTATCACTCACATTTTCCACCATACCAAACACACCCAGACTGTTTTTAGTCCGGAGTAAGTCATTTTCCACCAATTTTAGGAAAACAAGTTGTTCTAAAAAATATTTTCCCAAAATTTTATTGCAACCAAACAAGAGAAAATAGGAAAACATTTTCCAGAAAATATTGTCCTCTATACCAAACACAACCATATGAAATCCCGACCAAAACCAATTCTAATCTTCACCAAATATCTCAAAATTTACATATAATTAAACTCCTAAGGATATTATCAATCATTTGCAATCCCTAATTCAAATAAATAATAATTTCACAAAACTAGGGCTAATAAATAATCTTCAATGGATTCAATTTGAGGTAACTCTTCCTCGTTTGCTGAAAGACTGAACTCTTAACAAATCGAGAGAACCGATAGAAAGCTTAAAGTAGTATAGATACCTTGTCGAGGACCGGAAAGAGACAAATACGAAATGGAGAGCCGCCTTCTAGATAGAGAGAATGAGCGAGTCACCACAGAATCAATGATCGCCGGTGAACAAACGGAGAAGTGCCGAGTTATGTCACACAATGTATTTAAGTTATTAGGGGAGGAGTACTTTATTATTAGTAGGAAAAAGGACTCAAATATATACATCAAACTTTGATTATCTCGTCTCTGGTTCTTATCAAAATGGTATAAATGGACCAAACTTTTAACGAATGATATAATTACTATTTTTCATAATTCAAATGACATATTTGATTTTAATTTTTTTCTTGTATACACAAACAGGCTAGGGAGAACTGAGAAGAGAAGCATTTTTCCAATATTAATCCAATTTAACATGAAATATATCATGTTATTGTTTAGATTATCAAATTAAATGTAATAATGTAGGTTAATTTTATTGGATGTATAAGAAGTTTTTATTTTTATTTTTATATATAAGGAGTCGTTTGGTAGCTGATAAGAGTTATGCATGTATTTAAATTTTAATAATGTAGAGATTAGTTATTAGGGAACTTATTTATTATTTTATGTAGATATCCGTTATACTTGTATTAGTTATTTCAACTTCTATTTTGTATAAAATAGTACATAAATACTCTCATTATACATATATTATGCGGATTTCTAAATAACAAATTAAACACAATAGTATTAATTTTATTCGTGAACAATTTACTTCTTAATTAGCAACCAAACATGATTCACTTATGCGGGATTTAATACATGTATAACTCACCTCCAAACCAACTAATGTTCTCAAATAGTCAAATGTCAATTATATAGATAATATAACCGCATAAAATCTGACATATCTTTTAAATTTCTTAACCACATAAAATAATTTAAACTTTAGTTTTATATCTAAATTTGTTTGAATTTAGTTCATTACTCCATCTTCCCAAAAATGTTGGATAATTTTAAGCTTTCACTAGTAAACATATCAAAATGTATTCTTTTTACCATTTTTATCTGACCAGCCAACATACCTCTAACAGATAACTAAACACTCCATCAACATTTCATATATCAATACATGAAAAGGAAACAACAAATACTTTTATACAACTCAGCCATATCCCACTGGCTGTTCTCTCATTCCGTTAAACAGACATCATTTTCGTAGTATAAATAACTTGATAGCACATGAATGACATGATTTGATACATCTTGAGCAGAGCTACTCAAGTTTTAATATCTAGTTTATATATATATATATATATATATAAACTTATTAAATCGCAAACCGGGAAATTTAAGGAAAAACACCATCTCCTGCACACCATAATGATCCCATCTTCAGTCTGTCTATCTTCCCCGGGAGTGCATGTGATGGTTCCATCTCAATTATTGCTAGCAGGCGAAATGAGAAAATCACTCACTTGGTGATGAATTCTTCTTCATCAAGGAATAGGCATCGCTATATATGGCCACCACATTTGAAAACACAGCAATGACAATCATAAATATACACAAGATCTTGTCCTTCTTTGTTGCTATGCCATATGGATCTCTGGAACATGACAGACAGCAACTATATCAGTAACTGGTTGACACTATACATGCAGGGAAGGAGAAGTATTCAGGGACGAGAGAGAAGATCTATGGCAAAAGTAAATTGACAAGTGCACATGATCCTAGTAGATCTTGAAATTCTGACAGTTAAAATATTTGAACATCGAACTATAAGTGAACTTACTTGATCATCAGCAGTACCAACCAAAGCCAAACCTCAAAATTACAATACCAAAAACTCCTTAGCCTCGTTTAAGACACAATTCAAGGGCTTGGCAGGTAACATTGAGAAAAGAAAAGGATAGGAAACAGAAACACTTTTTGCATGTTATATTCTTTAGCATCTATGTTCACAGAAACCTGTACATAAGTTGCCCAATTCTGGTTCTCTCAATGGATTGAAAAAATGAATGACTAAAGACTATGTTCAACTAGCATACATTTGTCCAGACGTGACTTCTTTACTCCTCAAGAAGACATATACAAGCAGGAACCTTCTAAACTTAGTAAATATCTGTTGTTTCCGGGCCAACTCCCTCCAATACAGAAGTTGGATGCATATATTATTAGTTTCAATTTACCATTTCAAAAGGGAGAGGAAGGTACATTTAAGCAGGAACAACTAGCTCCAGACTTAATGGCTTCCATCACAGGATGACAAATAAGCATGTTACAACCTAAAATTACAAGTTCATCAAATGCACTAGTAAACGACATTAATCTATTTTTATCAGTCACACTGTCACAGGATGACTGTAAATATGTCACAACAAAAATTGGCAAGGACATCAAGTAAACAATGAAGCTGTTCTTCTATTTCCATTCCACAAACTCTAGTAAATGTTTAACTCCAATATGTGGAACTTAGATTTGCTCCTGATGGAGCATCCTAATGTTCCCACTTTTTCTTTCGGTCTGGCTGAGGAGTTAGCAAGATCTCTATGCAAGATTTGGATCCGAGGTTTTGGATAAAAAAAATATCAGAACAAGCTAACATCCTGGAATAAATCTAATAAAAATGTTTTTACCTGAGAGTAACAGAAGCAGGAAATATGAACCCAATGCAAACAGCAGCAGTTGCCCCAGTGAATTGAAAAGCATCCCAGATGCTTGGGATGAAATTTGCACCCAGAAAGATGATGGCTATGAGCCCACTGCTGATCGATGCAAATCTCAAATTGTCACAAGTCAGAGGCCTTGCAGAAGGAAAGAGAAGACCATCCAAGTTAAGCCTCAATGGATAAAAGACAATGGGAAAGACAAGCATTAGGTGGGCAGCATAGCTGACACGAACGACATCATTGAGCAAGGAGCCTAATGGAATTCCAAGATTGGTATCGAAGTTGGCAAGCACGTCATCAAGGGTTGCATCACCAAAGAGGAGAAAACCAAACAGGCTCGTCAACACATACACACTTGAGCAAAGAGCAAGAGAGCTTTTCACCACTGCTCTGATCTGTGTGCTGTCTTCAAGTTCATTTTCTATGGAGTGAACTGCAAAACTTTCACTTTCAGAAAACGAGCAATTCTTAATGTTGCATTTCTAATTGTAAGATGAAGAATTAACTCTCCTTTAGCTATAAAATCTTCCAATCAGACTAGCATTTCGATCAAGGAAGAGAAGTGGGACAAAATATGACATTGAAGTCAATCAGAGATGCATGGATAATATATAAAGTGGACTAGTTGGTTGAATGAATGTAGATTAAGACCAAAATAGCACACAGTAGGATTGTTTAAGTTAATACTAATTTTTCAAGAATGCGTATATTTTGATTAACTGACAAATACAAATATTAGGATAGACTAAAAGAAAACAAATAGGGAAATCACATTAATGCAGGGATTTTATTAAACTTGAAAGATTAAATATCATTGACGAGAGCCTTTGATCATCAAGGAATAAAATGATGCACCAAATAACCAGAAGCTGGCAATAATAGAACTTTCAATACAGTAAATCCTATCTGCACTAACATTTTGAGCAATACTTCTGTTAGAAACTCCAAGGACTATGGCAAAGCATGAAGTTAAGATTTACCAGAGGCAACTAATGAAGATATTATGATAGAAATGCCTCATGTTAACTTTTTTCTAATTTGGCAGAAAACTTTTTATAGCTTTTCTTTCAAAGAAGCATACGATGGCAACATATGTATAAAAATATAGTTGGGATACCGGTTTACATACCATTATAGTGGCATATATATGCAGTAACGAGTACAGGAACCACTGTAAAGAGCTTAAGGAATGATGTTATATCATACACATCAGGAAACAATCTGGGCATAAGAATGGTTCCATTCATTAGCTTGAATATGGTAATTCCCACAGTCACAACCAGGAATACAACAGCCAAGGCGACTGATAATGCAGACGTAAATCTCAATGAATCTGCAAAGCAAAATAAGGAGCTTAGACTTGCTACACTGCATCATTAAATTCAGGAAGACAATCTATTGATAATAAGACTACTGATGGATTGCTCTAAATAAAAGGATATAGGAACCTGCACATCAACTCAGAGGTCAATGTCAAAAATATCTGATGTGATCGTACTCCACAATCAAGTTATATATATATATATTGAAGCATGTCATTGCAAAGAGATGATTATTGAAGCATGTCATTGCAAGCTCACATTACACTCCTCGAATCTTAATGCTTGTCAAAAACTTCTTCAGTTGATTTAAAGAACTGAAAACCGAATTCTACCCTTATTTTTGTCTTCATATTTCTTGAAAAATAGCAGGACTCAAGCCACATGCAAGAGTGAGTGCTAATCTGGGCTTGCGTTTATTAGGAGCCAGCAATAGAATTCTATTGAACTCACCAAACAGCAACTAGGCACATATACCCAAATGACTAATTAATTCTCAGATTCGAGTAAGAAAAATAGCACTAAAGGTAAGGATTTGGAAATTAAAGTGTACTTTCGAGAACCTAAGATACATCTGGAAAGAACTCACCTATACGCTTCAAGGAAGCCAATGGTGCAAATATGCCAAGGGTGGTGACAAGAAGAATAAAGAACCGACTATTCCACCAGTGAGTCCCAAACCAGCCTTCCAGGACACCAGCATGGTGAACTCCGCTTGAATTTGTTCCAGAGAGCACATCACCTTTAAGTGGACAATATGAAGAGTGATTACAATAACTATTATGGATTAAAAGGTGAAAGAAACAACCTTAAATAGAGTATGAAAGTTGATAAATAAATGTAAGTCCTGTTCAGCTATTTATCTACACCTACCTATTATAATCATGTATACAACAAGAACACCTATGTTGTTTACAAGTATACATATTTGGAGCAACATCTTCCCATACTTTCCAAAGGTGTCTCCCATAAGACCTCCATAAGAAGCAGATTTAGAAGTCCTGCTAAATCTAATCAACAACTCAATTGAAGCTTCAGTCAGAAAAGCCATGAAGATGATCATAGCAATCCCAGGAATAAGACCTAACGACTTCATTGTCGCAGGCAAGGCCATGATTCCTGCACCAACAATTGTGGTTGATAAATTAAATACAGCCCCACTAAAGGAAGCCCCATCGAACTCATCGAATCTAGCATCTTCCTTATGCTTAGTAGGCAACAATGGTGATTGCTCATCAACCACTGCTTGTTTGTTTTTTCGTGATTTCTTCTCTTTTGCTTGTTTTAGGCTTCCAATCGTCATATTTGAATTCAGAAACTCAGCAATCGAGGATTCAGAACTTCACCGACTTGATACACACAAGCTTTCACTTATTGGTTTCTTTAGAAAATATCTGCACATGACAAATACCAAATATCAGCCATTATTATTATAGTCGACAACAATAACAACATATTCAGTCTCAAACTAGCTTGGTTAATTTAAACAGTACTATCAGCGATTATATAAAATTCTAATTCACAACATTACTGATATCAGATACTTCAAACTACTTTAACAAGGAATTAAACAGAAGCTCCAAGAATACCAAACAAGTTCATTTTCCCAAAATAAAACAATATACTAAGGAACAAAAAGCAATTATTTTCTTCTGATGGAGAATCTTAGTAGCTCAGTTGGTTAGTTGGCTACCTAAATCGATTCCCAAACATGACACTCATACCAATTACCATTAATGATATTGATAAAGATCAGCTTATTTTTTTCGTTTTTCATGGAGAAATGAATAAAGCAATTAGCACTAGACATAATTAAGCATTCACCAAAACATCATCAACTTGATCTACTTTTTAACTACTCAAAACTTAAAACCTAACAAAAAAATAGATGAAAATTAACTAAAACCCCAGGAAATTGAACAAAAAATTAAAAAACCCAGAACAGAAATTGCTCAATATATGAGCCTGAAGCTAAAAAAAATTGAATCAAAAATCAGTATCCAATTAGGAAATAGTAAAGACGAAGAAACCATACCAAAGATGAAATTGATTAGGGTAAAAATCAATGGGTTTCGTCTTCTTAATATATGGTCGAAACGTTGCAATGCAATTATTGGTATTATATTATTCAAATACGTACAGTTCCATTGACAACGACGTTAAAGAACAAGAAAAAAGAACAAAAAAATGTGTGGCACTGAAGGGATTTAACCAAAAATTCATTATCCAAACTAATTGAAAATTGATAATACCTTTTGATTTATGCTTAAGATGAGAAGCAGGATGTGTCCATTAACAAGTTGTTAATAGATCCACCCTTCTTCTTCTTCTTCTTCTTCTTCTTCAGGATTGAACCTTTTTGCTGCTGCTGATCTTCACAAACTGCTATTATCTGCAAATGATATGTAAATTCCAAAATTCAATTGTAAAAAAAAATTTGGTTGGATCTTTCATTTTTTTTCCAAAAAAAATATCTCGTGTACCAGTACAACTACCTGGCTGCTTTCCAATTTTTTTTTTAATCTCAATTAATGTGATAATTTTTTTTTATATTAATATCTAATTTTATTCTCCACTCGCTATTTTGTATTTGTATGGGAGTTTGACTATTCCAAAGTCACACCACATAGGGCTCATACGGTGAAGCGCTACCTAAAGAAGATTTTTTTTCATATTTAGGACTCGAATTTGAAACCTAATAGCTTCATCCATACGGGTTACGACCATATTTTTAGGTGGTCTATAGCATTAGGTATTGTAACATGCACTTATTTTTACATCTACTATTATTTGCATGGAATCAAAACCACATAATTTCAAAAATTATGTATCAAAAGTAAAAATATATTTTATTTTAATAGTGTCGAATTCAAAATTTTCATTATATATATTTAAAATATAACAAAAATAAATAGCGAAAAGATTAAAAGAGATTCGAATGGATTTGAATCAACCCCTCGACTCTATCTAGTTTCTGAGTCCTTATGCTCAAGTGAGATGTGTATTGCACTCATTAATTTTGTACAAGCACCATATGACAATATTTCTTTTTTTTATTGTGATACCTACCATACTTGACAGAGTTTTTCTAATAATTTAAAAAAAAAAAAACTAAAAACAGGTTAAAAAAAGTGTTTGAATAATGTTCTGATTTTGTAAAGCTATAAATGTTGAAACAATTTACATTCATGATTTTAATCTTTGAATCATTTTCAGAAACAGTTCCTCTAAACTAAATTTTTAAAAATTACTTGACTATATTTTATATATCAGTAATTTTTAGGAGTAGTACTCGTATTAACATTGCATTAACCATAACCACTAATTTATTTATAGATTAATGAAGTGGGTCCTATTATTTATTTTGAATGATTAGATGAGTAAGCTAGTTCAAAGTGACATCATGTTTTTACTCTTTTTTAATTTTTAATGTCATATTTTACCAAATTGTTATATTAATTTAGAGCATATGTAGCTAACTTAATTATTTATTTATTGCATCCCCCTTAATAGAGACAATAATTTAGGCTGTATAACAGGTTCATTATTAGTACATGATAATTTGATTCACAAAGAATGAAAGATTCCAATGTTAGATGCAATCCAGCTGCTGTTCAAATTTGCAGCATTTTTTTTCTCAATATTATTTATATTGAGATCCTGATTTATTTACGGAGTGAAACTTCTAACATGAATTTTTTTAACCCGAAAAAATCTAAGTAAATGAGGAGTGATCCCACATCATTCCACCACAACCATGGGTACAAATCTTATGATAAAGGTTTAGTTATAGATCTTAATCATTCAGACTTGACTGCAAAATTAGAAATAGAGGGGTTTCCTCACATTTTTAATCTACGAATTTTGTAAGTTTTTTTATTCTTCTTCTTCTTAAAATAAGGAAGATTGTGAGAATTATTCAATTATGCAATTACAATATTTTTTGTGGGTAAATTATATTGATCAACCAAAAATTGATGCAACAAGGAAAATGAAATACCTCGACTTCTATGAGAAGACTATCTAGATAATTAATATGTACTTATTTTCATTGTCATAGATATACTTTTGCAGCAACTTCTACTTGACAAGAAGTTCAATGATTTTATGTTGCACAAACTACAACTTGGTATTTACGCTATGAAAAGCCTCAAACTTTTGAAAAAAAAAAGGATTTGATCAAAAACTTGTTTGGACCCAAACTAGATTTAATAAGTACTCCTCCGTTATCAAATTATTTGTTGTACTTTTATTTTTATTCAGTTTAATATAGAATGTTCTTTATTTTTCAAAAGTTCATATCAAATTAAAATTAGACAAATCTCTTATTATTGTGGGGGGGCCCCCCCCCCC
>JAJONR010004900.1:0-61490 GCA_029582245.1 Solanum etuberosum | reverse complement strand
GGGGAGAAGAACACCAAGTGGTGATCAATGAGGAACAAAATAGTTTCATGGAACGTGAGGGGATTAAATGATGTCTAGAAGAGGAAGTTGGTGAAACAACTGGTGCACCAATGAGGGGCAAATATTTATGTTCTGATAGAAACTAAAATAGAGGGTGATGTTAACAGTATGCTTAAGGATTTATGGGCTAATAGATGGGTGGGGGAAGAACATATGGAGGCAAGGGGTACCAGGGGAGGGATCTTGATTATGTGGGATAAAAGAGAGTGGAAGGGGGAACTGGTGAATGTTGCTAGTCAAGTGATCACTTGTAAGTTCACTGGAATTAACCATGAGTTAACCTGGCACCTGAGTGCAGTTTATGCTGATTGTAATACAGTAGTGAGAAGGGAGCTGTGGAATGAACTTGAAGTGAATAGAAAGAATTTTGAGGGGCCTTGGGTGGTGTGTGGGGATTTCAATGTTACTAGGTTTGTCTCAGAGAGATCAATCTGCCATAGAATCTCTGGAGCGATGGCAGAATTTTCTGAGTGCATTAGTAACTTGGAGCTGGTGGATCCTCCTTTATTTGGAGGATCTTTTACATGAAGGGGGGAAAATCACAAAAGCGCTTCAAGGATTAACAGATTTTTATACTCGGCAGACTGGGAGGATGCTTTCCTCCAGGTCAGGCAGACTCTTCTTCCAAGAATAGGGTTTGATCACAACCCTATCCTACTCACATGTGGGGACTGGAGTTGGCACAAGACATATTTTAAATTTGAAAATTGGTGGCTAGAAGTTGAGGGCTTTAAAGACAAAGTAAAGACTGGTGGAATTCTTTTCCTAACACTGGCAGACCTGCTTACATATTAGCCAACAAATAAAGCTTCTCAAAAAGGAGCTGATCCAATGGAGCAAAAACAATAAGGGCAATTGGAAGCAAAGGAAAGAAAATATCATGCAGCAGTTGAGTGCATGGGAAGTCATTCAGGAACAAAGAGTTCTAACAGATGATGAACTAGTACAATTGGAGTTTGAGGAGGAATCTAAGAAGGAAGAAATAGCTTGGTGACAGAGATCAAGAGTACAATGTTGAAGAGTGGAGATAAAAATACTAAGTTTTTCCACAGGTTGGCTAATTCTCACAAAAGTTATAACTCCATTGATTCTTTAGAGGTAGAAGGGCAAACTATCTCTGATCCAGAAGAAATCGAAAATACCATTCAGAGTTTCTATCAGGGTTTGTATAAAGAAGCAGAAGAATGGAGACCTGATCTCATCCTCCAAGATATAACAATTATTTCCATTGAAGATCAGGAATGGTTACAAAGAAATTTTGAAGAGGAGGAAGTATGGGACAGCATCAAATCATGTGCAACTGATAAGGCACCTGGCCCTGATGGTTTCAATATGAACTTTTTTCAAACCTTCTGGGAGGTTATTAAGGGTGACATTACGGGGACAATGCAATATTTTCATGATCATCAAGTCTTTGAAAGAAGTTTGAACGCAACATATGTAGCCCTTATACCAAAAAAGACGGGAGCAGTGGAACTAAGGGATTTCAGACCCATTAGCTTGATTTCTGGGATTTACAAGATAATTGCTAAAGTGCTAACTGAGAGATTGAAGAAAGTGATGGACAGTCTGGTGAATAAGCATCAAATGGCCTTTGTTAAAGGGAGACAGATCATGGATGCTGCCTTAATAACAAACGAATGTGTAGACACCAGGATCAGGGGAGAGGTAGCTGGCTTAATGTGTAAACTAGACATTGAAAAGGCGCATGACCATGTGAATTGGGACTACTTGCTAAGTGTTCTGAAACAAATGGGGTTTGGGGATAGGTGGTTGAAGTGGATTAGTTTTTGTATTAAAACTGTTAGGTTCTCCACTTTAGTGAATGGAGAACCTGTTGGTTTTTTTCCTTCGGAAAGGGGACTCAAACACGGGGACCCTTTATCCTCTTTCCTGTTTATTTTGGCTATGGAAGGGTTCAGTTAGCATGATGAGAATAGCAATTCACAACAATTGGCTCAAGGGTTTTAGAATAGGGGAGGGTGGTTTGGAGATATGTCATTTGTTATATGCAGATGATACCATTATTTTCTGTAAAGCTACAGCGGAACAAGTTACCTATGTTAGAGTCATATTGGTGGTATTTGAAGTTGTTTCTGGCCTAAAGGTGAACTGGAGGAAAAGTAGTATCTTCCCTATCAAAGAGGTAACGAATGTTCAGTCCTTAGCTAGTGTGTTGGGGTGTGAAGTGGGCATGTTGCCTACGGTGTATTTGGGTATGCCACTAGGCAGGAAATACAAAGAAGTAGAGATATGGGACGGCATTGTAGAAAGGTATGAAAGAGACTAGCACGGTGTAAAGCACAATATTTGTCGTTTGGGGGAAGAGTCACACTAATAAACTCAGTGTTGGACTCTATACCTACATATGTGATGTCTTTGTTTCCTATTCCTGCTAGTGTAGTGAAAAAGCTAGATAGACTAAGAAGAATTTTTTTGTGGAAAGGCAACAAAGAGAGGGGGAGATATAATCTAGTTGAATGGGAGGTCACTCAATTAAGAAAAGAACAAGGAGGATTAGGAATAAAGAATCTGGAAATTCAAAACAGGTGCCTTTTGATGAAATGGCTTTGGAGATTCTGTGATGAAGAAACTTCCCTCTGGAAGGAAGTAATTGTTCAAAAGTTTGGACAGAACAGTCCTTGGTGCTCAAATGAAGTGAATTGCACTTATGGGACGGGTGTATGGAGGGCTATCAGAGGTCTATGGTCAAAGCTCCAGGAGAATTTAGAGGAGAACTCTAAATTCAGAGTGGGCAATGGTAACAATGTTAGGTTTTGGAAGGATAATTGGATAGGAGAAGTACCACTGCAGGATAAATTTCCAGATCTCATGTTACTATCTAGCAACCCTGAAACTGTTGTGTCTGATTGTTGGTCCCCCCAGTGTTGGAATCTAAACTTCAGAAGGCACTTAAATGATTAGGAGGTAGAAAGAGTAGTTGACCTGCTAAAAGAAGTGGATACTTTTGGTGGGACAATAATGGAGCCTGATAGACTTAGATGGAGACACAGTTCAGAAGGAAGTTTCACAGTAAATAAGTTATACAAGGGGGAGAATAGCATTATGCAGGAGGAAGAGCTAAAGATATGGAGAAATGTCTGGAAGAACATAGCCCCTATAAAAGTGAAATGTTTCACATGGCTAGTGGTAAGAAAGGCATGTCTTACTCATGAAGTGTTACAAAAGAAGGGGAGAGTTGTGGTGACTAGATGTTTTTTGTGCAATGAGACTAGGGAGACAAACAATCACTTGTTCCTACACTGTAAATTCACTGCCCAATTGTGGAACATGTTTTTCAGTCTCACAAAGACAGTGTGGACAATGCCTGAACATACAGCCGATCTAATGAGTTGTTGGATGAAAAGAGGGGGAAGTAAAAGTCAGAAAAAATGGTGGAGGATAATACCCTCTTGCATATGGTGGTCAGTCTGGAGGGAGAGAAATGGAAGGTGTTTTGAAGACAAAATCAGATCAGTCAATGATGTGAAACGGAACTGCCTGGAGACTTTATTTTTTTGGTGTAAACAGAACTGTATAGAGGAAATGGAGGAGTTAGTAGAATTTCTAGGAGCTTTGTAAAGCTAGAGTCTACTTGCTTTGTAACTTGTTTCTGATGGTGGCCAGCATTCCCAATGCTGAAGAATACAACATTACTAATCCTCAAAAAAAAAAAAGAGAAATTTTGAAGTTACTTAAATTGAAGCTAAAGATACCAATTCCTTGCCATGAAACACAAATTACTTTAAGGGGTCAAAGAAAGAGAAATTTTGAAGCTATTTAAAATGAAGCTAAAGAGCCTAATTCCTTGCCATGTAACACAAATTACTTTAAGGAGTCAAAGAAAGAGAAATATTGAAGTTATTCAAAATTAAGCTAAAGAGACCTATTCACCCCCCACCCCCCTCAAAAAAAAAATTAAGAGAAATGAGAATAAGCCTAGATCCATAAGAAGTTTCACCTGTGATAAAAATCGCAGTCCCTATCATTTCTTGCCATGGCATGAAGCAAATTGTATGTTTGCAACATCATTTTCCTTGGTATCTGTGGTGGATGATAAAGAGAACAGTTTACGAAGGCATTAACACACTATATATAACACGGCATAGAAGTGTCAACTCAACAATATACAGAGTAGAAAATAATAGATAGAAAATTGTTTGTGTACTTGCCTTTTCTGAAAATATATTTACACGAACAAAAGCACAAAAAAGGTCCATAAATGCATGCAGTATGAGAGAGTTCTGGTGAGGCTGCAGCAAAAGAGACTTGTAAATATATCACATACAATTTCGTTATAAGAAGACTCAGCTTACCTATTAGTCAAGACAGAAATTATAAAGGCTATAACAGTCCTTTTTTATTTGAAAAGAGTAAGTTAAGCTATAAAGTTCCTCTCTTGTGCTGAATCAAAGACCAACATAATTTGTGTTAACAAAAACTTTAGTTGGAGATAAAAAGTTGATATCATCACTCACCAACAAGGTAATCACTGTACTGCTTAGATCCAATATTAGACGCAAGGCGTGTTCTCGAAATGCCATCAGGTCAAGAAGCATCTGATCAAGACGAGTAAGTTTGATTAAGTGCATATACTATTTATATCAACTTTTGATAACGAAATAATCCTTTTTCCAATAAACAAATATCAAAACTATAATAGAAGAAAACATCCAACAGATGAAATCCAGGAAAATTTGTGCACCTAATCCCAAAATTGATAACAAATTTTGACCCTTAACACTATCTTTTCTTGTACTTGATTTCTCACTCTCTTTTGGCTTCATAGTTATGATGCATCCCAAACCTTTCATCATTTAAGCAATTTTAGAAGTAGAAGAGCAAGATATCTTACTACTGGTAAATTGACACACCAATATATCTCTCCCACTCCCTTTTTACACTATTATATTTCGTGCAAGAATCAGTTATAAACTTATTAAGAATTATGCAAGATGAAGAGGGGCTGGTAAGTCGGTCATCCACTGGTCACTGGAAAAGTAATTATGATGAAATGAACTTTTTTTCTCCTAAGAAACGTCGATCACTAATGGCTCCTTACCATGTCTAACCAATACTTCTTAAAAACAAATAGAACATCTTAATGCTGCTCAAAAACGATTTGCTTAAAAGTGCCTGACATTTACTGCAATTTTATTACTTGGCCTTCGGGAAAAAAAATAATTCAACAATGGCTATATAACAAGGACAGTTCCTTGTTATATCATAGTTGAATTATTTTTTTAACTTATCCTTTCAGATAATAACATACTCCATAAGTGAATCCCAATTTCCAGAATACGTAGGTAAAGCTTCTACATTTACAACTTAGTTTGTCATGCTTTCATTTTATTTATTTATTTTATCTAAGTAAAAGATTTCATTGATAATAACAAGGCCATATGGCCGTATACAAGAGGTACACCAAAAAAGAGAGATCTACAAAATATGATTCTCTCCGAAAGACACTCAATCCGCTATACACACAGAAACTGTATGAGTGCACCAAATTATGGGCCTTTAACCCAATCCTTTCATTACTTCTCATTTTTTCTATGGTGCCATATTCCCTGGTGGTGAATCTAGTTAATTGATCGACTGTTATGGGCCTTTAACTCAAAGTATACCTTACAAGTCAGTCGCAAACAAATAAATTTGATGCTTCAGAAATACTAATACTTATTTGTAGTTTTAGTATCATTGGAAAAAATGCAGCTATACTGCATCTAAAAGTATCATATGAAGCACTGGAATATGGAGAGGAAAGAAAGAAGAGAAAAACAAAGCAGAGCCAACTTACTTGAATCCATGGTTCCAAGCTTTGCAAATGGACTTCAGCACCATCATTCATAGCATCCAAAGCAAATTTGTCAATCTACAGGAACATTGGCAGTATATATCACACAAACAAAAGAATATACTTTCTATTAGGAAAAAGCAAACCCCAATCTATAAAAAGAGGGCCATAATTTCTTACTCTTTCTAATTGTAACTTGCTGTGGTGCTCCGGAAACTTCTTTGTTAGTAAAATACAGATTTTTGGATGATTTGGAAACACACCAGACTTCCAAAATGCTTCAGAGAATGCATGTCCAGTGACATCAGGGTAATCTAATATCTGATTAAACCTATACATTTTTGCCATCAGCCCTTCAGCTACTTGAGTGAGTTGGTTTACCCATTGCATGTTCAAGCCTTTATTAGTTGACCCGCTAGAGCTATGGGCACTACCATCAGAGCTACCATTTCTAGAAGCCTTAGGACCTATTGTTGAAGATATATCAGGACCCAAGTACTCAGTCCACCTAGCTGGTCCTTCCCATTCTCTTGAGCGCACTGCAGTTGGCGATGTCGACAATACATCTTCCGCTTGAAACTGCTGCCTCGGTTTAGTCATTGTGAGCACCTAAAGGAAACCTTCACCCCAAGTATAGTTCCTTTTACTGCATAAATAACAGAAAAATTTATAAACTCTCAGCCGAAACTCCAGATTCTAACTTAAACCACTACCAATTAGTTTAAGAATCCCTCATTATTACCACTGGAATCAGCAAAAAGAAACAAAAAAAACAAATCCTTCCCAACATCAGCATTTCTCCTCCAATGCAACATATACAGCTAAAATGCCTCTAATGCTCAACTTACTCCTACAAAGAAAAAATTAACTGCAAGTATCTTCAAACTAATACATCAATTTAAGTACAAAACCAAACCTAAAGCTTCAAAGAATTGAAATGGTCCAACAAGAAAACATAGTACCAAAATCAAAAAAGGATTAAGCAAGAGACTACTAGAGCTGAAACATGCAGCATCATTTCTCCTCAAATGTACCAAATACAACCAAACCCCCTATGATAACTTTAATCAAGTACACCAACAAACCACAAGAACCAAACCTAAACACCAACAATCGAAACGGGTCGAGAAAAAAGCACCAAAGTCAAAAGGGAATTTACGAAGAAACCATCAAAGTAAGAACAATGGCAGCAGAGAAGTTCTACATAACTACACCAACTAAACCAAAATGTCCGTAATTTTCAACTCAATTCTGATCATAACCATGAATACCCAATAACAATTTTGCCCACAAAAGTAAATTACACCAACTCAAGAACCACAAAAAACTAACAGAAAAAGTACCAAAATCAAAAAGGGGATTTTTGATTTAGCAAGAAACCATGAAATAGCTGAAATGGAGCACAAGATTCAACAACTTACAAATTCAGATCTGGGTAACACTCAACATAAACAAAAGGGGCACTAGAGTAGTAATGTGAGGTAGTTATTCAACCAAAAAAAGGGAATTTAGAAGAGATAGTAGTAATTATAGTAATGGAGAAACTCTAGAGTTGCTAGCTATGGTGGTTATATTAAAGACAAATAAATGGAAAAAAAGGACAACTCTTTTTTTTTTTTAAAGTCAATTTCTTTCTGTTTTAAAGAGGAAGACAGAAACCAGCTTCGCACGATCTTATTCATATTGATGCAATTTTATTTTTCTCTCTCTTGCTTCTAATAATTAACGAGCCTTTTGATCATAGATTTTAACGTTTTTTTTTTAAAAGAATTTCTTTGTCGAATATATATTTAGCTATTGATAATGGCCTAACGAGAATTTTTGTTAAGAGGATTCAAAATTTAATATGTATATACGAAAAAATAATTTTTGATATATATATTTCAGATAATTTTCTATACATATAATTTTTTAAATATTAAAATTGTCTAATATTTGGGAGACTAGTTTTTAAATCCCAAAATTTGCTGCAAGCTTGTTTTTTGGCAAAGATACAGTATTGGTTTCTATTTAAATTTTAAAATTTATCTCAAATTTTTATATTTTATAAAATAAAAAAATTATTACAAAAGATTTGCTTTGCTTGATTTTTAATAATTTTTTGAATGAATTTGTAAACCCTTGTTAATATACGAGGTCTCTCTCGTCTCCTACATTGAATAATATTTACTTGTAATGTATAATATTTTCTTCAAAATTGTAAATTATTGTCATTATACGAGGTCTCTCATCTCCTACATACTATTGATATTATTTATTTATTGCAATAATGAATCTTCGTAACAAATTGTAATCACCAGTAATTGTATTATTAGCATTTTTTACTAAAATATTGTGTTATATTTTAGAATAATGTATTATCTAGTTAGTTATAAAAAATAGAGAAAAGACATAAAATCTCCCCTGAACTTGTCCGCATAACTTACTTTAGCATTTTAACTATACGAGTATTTTTTACCCCCTTAATTTAATTTGAAGTCAATTTAATTACCCTTTAAAGGGTGACGTGGCAAAATTTGTATTACCAACGTTCTATAAACGCGTGAAACAGGAAAAAAATTCAAAAAACTAACACATATCATCTTTTTATTTAAACATTTTATTTTTCAATTAACTTCTCTTTCTCTATAGGTTCATTTTCTGCATTTTGTAGGTTCTTTTTCAGCATCTTCTTCTTCCTTTCTTTTTCTTTTCTCAAAACTCTTTCTCTTTCTTATTCTTTTCATTTGGTTCAAGGTAAACATTTACTTCCAAATGTAACTTTTTCCACATTTTTCTTCTTCTTTCTTTTCTTTTTTTAATCGTTTCTTGTTTTTCTGTTTTTCTTTGACAAATTTTTTGGTGTTTGATTCACTGACACCATTTTCGACATCAAAAAAGATTATTAGATCTATCATTTTAAAGAGTTATCAAAAAAAGAAGTCAATTTCTGCTAAAAAAATTCAAAGATATTGTTGGCAAAAAATTGATTGTGGAGATTTCGTCCATGTAGACATTGAAATTTTGTGAGACTCTACAAGACGTGTTCAATTTGAATTGGGACTCTAGAAGGTGTTCAGTTTCAATTAGAATTCTTAGAGGTACTCAACTCTAAACCCTAGTTCATGCCTATATAAAGGGTATTAAACTCCCTTAAAAGGCATCTCGAATATTCCACAAAAGTCATGGACTATTCATATAGAGGTCAAATCTAAATCATCCTAGTTCGAGAAATACGCCACTAACAGCCCTCGAATCATGGATAAATCTTAGAAAAGTAGAATCAACGAGGAACAGAATTGTACCCGCATTGTTATCAATAAAATTATTCATGTTTCTTCAGATTTTATTTGTGTGATTTATTTATTTTCCATATGTTTAAAATTTGTTGCAAACAGTCCAATTCATTGATAAATTGACATTTTTATGCAAATAGTTTTTAAAATTTTCGAGAAAGGTGGTATGATGTAACTAAAACTGAACTGAAATTGCAATTGAAATTTGAATTATAATTTGTAGATTGAGGGGTAAATTCATCGATGTGTTTAATTTTTGGCTCAATTTTAGATATAATCATGGTGGGTGTAGGAGTTGGTTTAGTGTGGAAATTGACGTCTACAAATGTATATTTTTAAAATTTATGATCAAACATATTTTTAAATTTCAATTCAAACTTCACTCAAAAATTGATATTTTAAAAAAAATTGAAAATTTATGAGCAAACGTTAGCTCTAGACAGAAAGGATAATATAATTATCATATTTTTCTATTTTGTGTGTGTATTACAAAATTAATCTTTTAAAGTAAAATTTAAAAAATTTCTAGAATATTAATAAGATTTTTTTTACTATGTTTTGAATATTTACGTTAATATATTTCACTTTTTTTACTATGTTTTGAATATTTACGTTGATATATTTCACTCTTTTTTGGACCATAAATTCCACTCTTTTGAAGTAGCAAAATGGAGAAAAAAATAAGTATCTTGAAGTAATGCATGCAGGTTAATTATCATTGTTAATTGATAACTCAATATTAGAATACAAATTAATTAATTTTATATATATATGATAAATCTCCCAAATATACATGCCTAAAGAGAAAAAGTAATACAAAGAATATATGTAGATATTTTTTCAAAAAAATATATAGGAATGGTGAAAACTTATTTAGATCAAGACGACTCAATATAATCAGTGGTATAAAATCAAATTTAATAAAATATCATTAATATTTTAAATAAAATTCAAGGAATTTTTTGAATTTCACTTTTAAGTTTTTTATATACAAAGTTAAAAAGTTGTTCTTTCAAGAATTAATTCGTTCAAATATTTTTTTTCATAGTCACAAAAAGTTAATTCATTAAATATTTTTTTCAAGGGACAAATAGAAATAATTAATTTTTAAAATTGAGTTTAAAATAATATATAAATCATCATACACATGAAAAACGAAAACAGATGTATGCAAACAAGAAAAAATCAAAACCAACAAGGGGTATATGTATTTATTAACGAGATATAAATCATAACTTAATTTACTCACCTACTTAAACAATTCAAACTAAAATTTAAAAAAAATATTTTTATTTATCATTATTATAAAAATCATATACTAATTATATCAAGTTAATATCAATCAAGTTTTTATAATATATATTTTATAATTTTCTTATACAGAGGCATAGGAATGTATTAAAAAAAATTCAGTACCTCAAGTTACAATTAATTTTAGTTTTTCATGAAAAGTAATTTTATAACCACTAGGAAAAAATACCAATATATACGTATTGCAATTAATATTTAGAAAATTAAAGACTAGAGATTGTAGTAAATAATTATGAAGGCAAAACTATATTGATTTAAGTACTAAGGTTGTATTGTCCTCATAATAGGTTGTGTTGTTAATTGGTTTTCACGCGCCTATAAATATTTGGGGTCTAGATATGTATTCAATTTATGCACCACCATTCAGTATTTTTTATGAGTTGAACGATTTATCTCAATATAATGTTTTCACACTGTATAAATTATTTAAATAAAAATGATTTATCATTTCAAGTAAAATCTATTATTCCTAATGAGAATTTATCAAACGAGGGTTATCGCCTTGAGCCCCTGCAAAACTTCTTATACTAAACCTTAATCCATTTTTTTTTTTAAAACAATGTATTATGAGGCATGTTAATATTTGCACCCACCAATCAATAATTACAAAAATAAAAAGTTTGATATCTTGTGTATTAATATCATGCTATACACGAAAATTTATGAACTTTACAACCACATTGAATTTCTCAATCTTAGTAAAAAGTTTAGCTATTCATACTTACTTGAAAGATAACAATAAGAATATAAGTTAAAGATAGGAAAAATTCTTTTGGCCAGAAAATTTGGTCGGAATGGTAAAATAACATATTTCATACTATATTATTTTATCTTTTTAAATATTTTTACCCTTTTAACTTTAATACCTTTTAATTAAAAAATGAAAAAAAGATCAGTTTATTTTAAAATAAAAAGAATATTATAGACTTTTTAAATTTTTGGCCAAATTTTCTGGCCATTTAGCATTACCCGTTAAGATAATTCATAAATTTACTATGAAGGCTGAAGCTTGAAAGATTAATGGTGTTAGACGTTCAAAAATTCTGAACGGTCGTATATAAATTAAAAACTAAAACTATTTTTTTATCCCTTACAAAATAAACCTAATAGGACTATTTATAATGGCTCACAAAATTGAAACCTTGAAAACAACAAATTGCTTTGGTAACACGATCTGCAACCCAATTCATAAGAGTTAACAATCCAAAGTTTTAATACATTATATGAAAGAAGTAGTGATAACTATTAAAGTTGGCTCTCATTAAATATTGCCTAACATAATTATCTAATCAATTTAATAACATAATGGTAGTTATAATTTCAAAATCTAAAGTACTGTAATCAATGACTATATATATTTCTTAATTATAAGTACATTTTTTTTTAAAAGAAAGATTTGATTAAAACATGTGCTAAAAGCCACAAAATGGCCCCTTTCTTTGCCTTGAATTGATTTGATCAAGTTAGGTGTGTCGAAGGGTAGAGAGTTGAGAGGACACTTATAGAATTTGTTTTTTTTTTCACTTTCACTAGAAGATTCATTTTCTTAGATTGGTAAAATAATTTCCAAAATTAAATTTTAACCTGGAACATGAAAAAATTGAAAAGAAAGGTTTCCATCCATACAAAAAAACACATCTTTATTCGTCAATGGAGAAAACACAAGTTTCACAATTCTTTTTTTTCTTTTGTTTAAAAAGATTCATCTTTTATTAATTAGAATATGATAAATTAGAGGATAGAATACTCAGTGATAATTTTTTAATGAAATCATATTTTACCAAATTGAGTTGTAAAGGGCACAACCTTTATTATATTATGTTTATAGAATATTGGGATAATACCAAGTGTTGAGCTGTTTGTATGCATTTTAGCTCATTATTAATTTTTACACAAAAGCTAAAAAAAAAATATAAAAAAAATGTCAGCATGATAATTAATAGATTATTATTATTATTATTTACCTTTTTTAATTATTTTAATAGATTCGTTATATTAAAATCTACGAAATTTGGTTCTTTATATTATTTTTATTTATTTATTTATTTTATAAAATATCTAATAAACTAAAAACCAAAGTGATTCACTTTTTATAATTAAAAAAAAGAAAAAGAAAAAGGAAGATAAAGCAAATTATTACGTGGGTGATGGTGTAATAAATTCAAAAGAAATTAAATATTTCTGTGCGTATTTTAGAAGATTTGTTTTCATAAAAATCCATTTGTGGAAGACATACTTAGCTTTTACATTAAGTTATATCATTACAAATTTTCTTTTTCGTTTTTTTCTTTGTTTCCTTTTACTGTAGTTCCCACTTCCCACTATAGTCATATGGTTATTATTTGTAAACATAATAACAATAAAAAACAATAAGAACAAAGAAGATTTTTTTTCTTTTACAAAAAAAATATAATTTGAAGTGTGATGTAAATGATACGTAATAATAGTGCCATATGATGTCAAAGAAAAATGATACTACTTAGTTGGTTCAAAGCTAATTAGAGACAAATCCTTACTTTAAAACTTGTCAAACACCCAATCCATGTCATAACGAGTGGTCAGACGAATTCATCTGAATTCATAATTTTCGATATGAAAAAAAAAAAACTAAAAATATGTTGTGTTTACTTTGAATCTATAATTGTAAAATTACAAATGAATACAATATTAAAAATTTAATTGGCTAAATTCAAATTTTGAATCTGCCTTTGATATTATATCTAGCTACTTAGTTCCATAATTTGCAATTTTTAAAAATATTTTTCTATTAGGGGTGTTTATAAGGGGTTGTCAGTGTAACATCTCGCTAAGTGAAAGAACTAGAATTAGAAAGAGTCATTTTTGGAAAGAATGAAAAATCTGGAAAATTGGTTAAGTTATGTTAAGTATGAGTTTTTGTTCAACTTCAAACGGCCATAACTCTTAGCTCATGATGAGTTAGGTGTGCTACAAGATACCATAGGAAAGATCTTTGAATTATCTTTCCAACGCCGCCAAGTTTGCGCGATTTCGAGTTCGTATGAGGGAGATATGCCCATTTGAAGTTGGGTTGTCTAGATAAGGAAAGTCAAAACCGGATTTTAGAGGGGTATTGTGGTCTTTTCACTACCCAATTTATTAAATTTATTTTTGGTAATTAAGTTGGGGTCTCTACTGATGGGATTCGATTTACACTATTGAAAATTGAGTTAGGGTTTTGAGAGAAGAGAAAAGAGAGGAGAAGAGAAATGAAGAAGCAAGGAATTGCCAAGTTCTTGAAGGATTGCTTGTGGATTTCGTCAAGGGGTGATCCCTACGAGGTATGTGAGACTTTCATAGCGTTGGGTTCGTTCACCCACGCGCCAAACATGTTTAGTTCAGCGTGAATTCGTCCTAAAAAGGTTGAAGTTTGATGTTCTTGATATATGTTCTTGAAATTGGCTTTAGCTCTTGATAGTTGATGGGATTGTTGAGTTCATGATGGAATCGCGTCGATTTTAGAGTAATGTTTGATTTGATTCTTATGTTCATGAACTGGTATCTGAATCTAAAGAGAATTTGAGATAAATAGTCGAGTTTAGGTTAATTGGGGTTGGAAAACGAAGAAGGAAAAAATTGGGCGAATTTGGATAACAGTCCGCGTCGCGGACCTGTTCCTCAGAATTGGGGAATTCTTCTTCGCGGAGCGGAGCGGAGCGGTCACGGACCGTTCTGCCTCAAAATTTATTTCGCTACCAAATAATTAAATGCATCTCCGCATCGCGGACTTGCTTCCTGACAGTGATTTCTTTATCGTTTTTCATGTTTAACTATCTAAAAGCACTCCTAAACATCATGAGATCTTTCCTATCACAAATTACGATCCTTGATTCTATAAATTCAAATTCAATGAAAGTTAAGAGCCAAGTCTAGAGAGTTCTTAGAGTCATTTCAAAAGTCTTTTGCAAACGTTTAACTTTGTTTTAAGACTTGAGTTTTGAGTTGAGTAAAGAGTAAAGATCAAAGTTCTTTTCTTCAAAAGAGTATATCGGGACTATGTATTCCTAAAAGAGTAAGTGTTTTCACATTTAAACAAGAGAGGAAACACCGATTTCCAAGAGAGCCTTTGAGCTAGTTTTTGAGTAATTATCTCAAACCACAGAAATAATTTTTTTTTAAACATATAAGCTGAGTATATTTTGGGAGTAGTATTGAGCACCGATATAGGGACGAGTTCACAATAACTCAAGTCTCCATAAACCATGTAGCCAACGTGGGTAGAAAAGGGTCATACTTTTTAGATGATTCCTTAGTGCTTTTTAGCATAGACTAGTGGATCCACTTAGTTGAGGCGTTCTATATCACGGCAAGGTATAGGACAGTTCTGGCAGCGTGGGCGAGACGATGTATCATCACTTTAGCTCATAGTGATGGTTGTCGGTTAGAGAAACTCCCACAATATTATATTACTTTTATGTAAACTGAGTTGTTATTGTATTTCTTTAACACCTTGAGTTGTCACATACTGTTTTAAATGCTTTGTATAAACTGCACATTTATTGTTGTTTTACTTTGCATTTGAGTTGAGTATCCATGAGTTGAGTAAAGCTGAGGCAAGTGTTCTTTTTCAGATTCCTTTCAAGCTTATGTCATGTTTAGTTTCCCCTCGCATGCTCGTACATTCAATGTAATGATGTCATTTGGCCTGCATCGTTTTATGATGCAAATACAGGAAATCAGGATCAGCATCCAGCGCCTCGTTGATCCAGTTGAGCACTCAGAGTCAGTTGGTGAGCCTCCTTGCTTTCGGAGGACCCATTTTTACTACTTTATAGTTATTTCATTAGGATGTCGTGGTCTTGTTCCGACGTCCATCTCAGTTGTTAGAGGCTTCATAGACTGTTAGTAGTTCATTTGTCTTTACATTTTCATTTGTTATGTTGAGACTTGAGTTTGCCTTATTGGCTAGTGAATGGTTCCTGTACAACATTCTAAGTATTTTCATGAGTTTATCTTGTTGAGTAAAGTCTTCCACTGAGTAGTAAGCCAGGCCAAGGATTCGCTTGGGGCCAGCAATGGTTCTTGAGTGCCAGCCACGTCCGGAGTGTAGGCTCGGGGTGTGACAGTCAGAGTGTTCATTCACATTCTCTCAATAAAAAAATTATATGGTATATCTAAAGTAATTTTTTTTATGTATGTATGTATGTATATATATATATATATATATAGATTTTGAATTTCATGAATACAAGACTAGAGGTTAGTTTAGTGAAAAGATAAAAAAAATTCATGCACGACATTTTTGCTTTCTGAACTCCTAAGTGAAAATCCTACATTCGTCACTGCTCCAAAGTGGTACTTTCCTGCGTGACTCGAATAAAAGTTGAAAATACTCTATCTGTTTCATATTACTGGACTCGTGTTAACCTAACACACACCTTAAGAAAACTTTGATCAGAATTGTATTTGCTAGATTAATTACATTAATGATACTTTGGAGCTCTAAATTTGATTACCACTATTTTATGTAGTTATTTAATACTCCCTTTGTCCCTAATTACTTGTCCACTTTTGAATTGACACACCTATTAAGAAAGCAATTATTGGCATAATGAGTTTACCATTTTACCCCTATTAATTATGAAATAGATGAATTAAAAACTTAAGATTTTCAAGAAGTTGCACCTTTCCAAAGATTTTAATTGAGGGTATAATAGGTAAAAATATTCTGTCCTTTCTTTAATTTGTCAAAATAGACAAGTAATTAGGGACAACTAAAAAAGGAAAAGTGGACAAATAATTAGGGACAACTAAAAAAAGGAAAGTGGACAAGTAATTAGGGACACCGGGAGTACTAAGGATAATTTTGGAAAAAAAATTAAAAAAAATTTCTTCATTTGCTAAATAAACAAGGAAAATATTATTATTTTTTGGATGTAAAGACCAAATAAAAATCGTAAGTAATTAAAACAACAAAAAAAATACAAAAGTAAAAAAATGGTTCAAGTATAATGTGGGAAAAGGTGACAAATACACAAAAAGCCTCCAAATTTAGCTTTTCAAACCTTGATTATGCGCTGTTTAATATTTTAAAACATTTATTGATTTGTTTACTACAAAATTGCTAGAATGTGTAAAACGCATTTCTCAATGCAATTTACTGGGTTGGGCTAACCTATGGTGTACCGGTTGTTATGCCAATAGCAGCGTCGGGAATTGGATTTCGCTCTATCAATTTTGTCACTTTTATCTACGATAGCAGCAAACTCCACTACAGCTCTTGTCATATATCTATAATTGCTTCCAATAATTATGAATATATAGTGAATCAGGCTCCTTCGTGAAGTGATTCACGGGTGGGAATCATTCAAGAACACGACCGATACGATTAATTGGTCTGTGCGCCTCTCTTATTACTTTTTTGTATCCCTCTGTTCTTCGGATACAATTTGATCCTTCAGTTCAAAGTTAGTTTCATAAACTGCGAAGTTTCTAAATATTTTTCCGTTAGGGACGGATCTAGGGGTTGTCAGAGTGTTCATCCGAATTTCCTCAACAAAAAATTATATAGTATATATATAAGCCAATTATATATAGAAGGTTCAAAATTCACTTTGATATTTCAACTTCAAATTCATGTACGACATTTTCGTTTTTTAAATCCCTTAGTAAAAATCCTGCATTCGTCACTGTTCTAAAGTGGTACTTTCCTGCGTGACTCGAATAAAAGTTAAAAATACCCTCAATTTCATATTACTCGACCCATATTGATCTGACATACTTAAGAAAACTTTAGCTTTTCAAGATCTAGATTAGTGCACTGTTTATATTTTAATTATTTTATTGTTTACTAAAAAATGCTAGAATATATATATTTCTGAGAAATACAAACAACAAGTAAAACGCATATACGATGCGATTTAAGTTAACCGATCTATCAAGCGGGCTGGTAGTGTCATAGGGTTCACGGGTGAAGCTAGATAGAGTCGAGGGGTTCGAAAAAACTTCTTTCAACAAAAAATTATACTGTTTGTATATAATTAAAAATATTTTTATGGTATATAGTAAATGTTGAACCTGAATCCACTCAATGCAAATCTCAGCTCTGCCAATGTTACTTCTAGAGTAAATTATCAGAATAAAATTACATTAAATATGTTATTGTTGGTTAGACTCTAACTTTTATTTAACAAACATTGAAATCTCATAGGATAATGTTTTTAGTTTCTGAAAATTAGGAGCTAAATTAAATGCATACTGCCATCCAAAATCTCTTTTTTTTTTCAGCAGCCATACTATCAAGGTCCATTCCTTTAACTTTTAAGGTTTTTAGCATTAAACTTATTTAATATTAAAATTATGGATTCAATTCTAAAATTTATTGAGATTTTTATAACTTTTTACATTTACATTTATATTTTGTGTATACAATCATAATTGAAGGCTACATAAGTGTATTGCTATAATGATTGTCATTATTGTTATAGATAGAATGTTATTATAGAGAAGTAAAATATAAAACGAAAAATCAATTCCGAAGAAAATTAGACTTTACTAGTAAAATATCGTTACAACAAACAAAGTTTAATTGTATTTATTTTCTATCACAGTACTCTAGTGAAGATGAAAGTTAGTTCTTGGGGAGAAATTATATATACAGATCGTAATGGATCATAGTAGATGAGATTATGTGAACATTACTCTATATGGTTAAACATACTTAAATCAACTAAAAATATTCATCAATGTCCTAGATATGATGCTGAATACATTTAACATTATTAATATTTCAAAGGAATTTTGTATTATGAATAGTAAAAATAATTTTACTACTTAAAAGGAATGATATTTTATAATTACGGCAATCCACATTAAATTATTCGTTTATTTAATACAAGTATTTGAGCCAAAAGTAGTTTTTTTTATTGAGAGAAATAAAGACGATAAATATTTTCTAGTGTTTGGAAGTAAGCAGAAAATATTGTCACAAAAACATTTATATATAATCTAAACAAACATTATAGGATGGCTCGAGGGTCAAATTCAGGGTGGTGTTAGGGGTGGATCAACGTGGAATGCCACTTATTTTGCTAGAAGAAAAAAAAATCCGAACACATTTTAACCAACCAAACATGAAAAAATTTGAAAGTACCGGATGTCGTTGATATTTGAAATGCCTTGTTGGTCCCACCAAGACTACTAAAGTAGAGGCCTACTGCCTGCAAGGCTTCAATAAGAACAATTACATACAAAATGAGATTTGATTATGGCCATATGTTCAGTTTGCATTACCACAGATATTTTTAGACATCATAGCTTTACTAAACAGAGACATTATCCCAGCTTCCATCAGTGAGCTATAAAGTTGTTGTTACACCATGAAGTCCAGAATGATTAATGAACCCAAAACATGCAAAATCAAACTGAAAAACAAAAATGATAAAGAAGGGGAGGTTTTGGGGTGTAAAAACTAAAAAGTTGAAACTTTGATATTGCCCTATTCATAATATGGGATTCTAATTTCATATCCTTTCATATCAAACCTACAACAACATGCAGCAGTTTACTGCTAATAGAAACTATTCATCTTTGCTTCAAGACATTTGGTATAATCGTATCCCACTGATCGAAACTACTAATAGAAACCTGAAAATGACGATCCTCTGCCTGCAGGAACAAGTACTACTGAAACAAGATGACCGTGTGATATTGGGATCAAAACAGTTCCTGTATGCTTGAGAATTAACTATATTTTCCTACCAAGAATCAAGGCTAGAAAATGCTTGTGTCCGGAAGCAATTTTATCTGCAATGACACAATCTCCAGTATCAGCTGGACAAAAGAATTTCAACTCTTTCCAATGTCTCATCCAAGTCAAAGTGGCAAACCAGAGTTTGCCTTTTAAGACAACATCATAAATTGGAACTTCCTTTTCTAGAGCTTCGACCAAGGTTAATCCTTTATCCTTTTAAGGACTTATACCAGGAATATGAGGAACAAGGGGTTTGGGTTCCTTGGTTTTCTCTACCATTATTGCTTGAGTAGTTAGGAGTATACCGGCAACAGAGACAGCATTCTGAAGGGCACATCGTGAAACACGGCAAGGATCAATAATACCAGAAGCAAGAAGGTCTTCATATCTTCCTGTCATGGCATTATACCCCATTTTCCAGTCACAACCTCTAACTTTTTCCACAACTGTATCTCCATCCACTCCTGCATTTGCAGCTATTAGCTTTGCTGGTGCAAGAAGTGCCTGAAAAGAATTGTAGACCATTGAATTCTGGAACTAGAAAAGTTGTTCATGAGTCCAGAAAGAGTCTTCAAAATTCACTTGTCTATACTGACTTAAGTTAGGTTGTTTTTTTAAGGGAAAACATATAAGAGAGCAAAGAGCCAAAAGATAGTAATCGGAGAGCAAATAAACCTGTACACAATAATAAACAAATGCATATGTTTCTTTTTCCAACTTGTAAAACGAGAAGCTACCAATATTTGATCCTTCCTTACCCTCTTCTCAATCAGAGAACTAGCCAACTAAATGTGCAAGTATGTTCAAATTGAGGAATGCAATATGTCATACCATTCCTATTATGTCAGCACCGATCTGCTCATCTGGATCCTGAAAAGATTCTTTTATCAAGGGTACTTGTTCAGAAAGATGAATAAAAGTGGCACCACCACCAGGCACTATTCCTTCATCCATGGCAGCAAATGTGGCACTTTTTGCATCCTCAATTCTCAGCTTTCGGTCTTCCAGTTCTGTTTCAGTATGTGCTCCTACCTGAACACATACAGGATCTTATCAGAGGAGATATTTTTTAAGAGAGAAACAAATATATAAGTGCAAGGATACATACTTCTCATTCCTAGCAATTTGAACCATTTTAACTGCTATAGAAGTCAATTATACATTTAAAATTTATTCACTTTTGAAATTACAGCAATCTGGAGGTGAACTTGAATATAACAGATACAACCAGCAGGATAAGGTTCAAACATATTATTAATGGTTGTATAGGGATGTTTGATCCAAAACACTACACCTTAATTAATACAGACCTTCAATATGGCCACACCACCAGAGAGTTTTGCTATTCTTTGTGAAAGCTTCTCTGACAAAGATTTATTATCTGTTTCTGCAAGATCCTTCTTTATCTGCATTATTCTGGCTTGTATTTCAGCTTTTGTCGAGGGGTGAGCCACGATGGTTGTAGAGTTGCTTGTTATTGTTATTTTCCGAGCAATGCCAAGCTGATCGGAGGTTGCACCTTCAAGATTCAGGCCTAAGTCTCCAGAAAGAAAATCAGCACCTAATTGCATTATAATGCCAGTTAGATGTGATGGTAAAGGAAATCTTGGCAGATAATTTTCGCTTGGGACAACACTAGGTTTTGAGAAGCCAATATAGCATACAAAAGTATTAGTGATTAAGGGCAAGCCTCTTTTGTGAGCATTGCTCGAGCAACATACATTACAGAAATAACTGATTTGGCGAACTTGAAACCAATGCATTTGTACTGAAGCATTCCAAAAAATTGTGTACACATGCACTGTGGATATCACCTAGTTTCTAATCTATCCTCAAGACGAGTTTAAAGTTAAAACTAATGTTCACTCACTCCATTTCGACACCTTTTTTTGGGTTTGGGCACAATTATTAACCTATTTCGATAATTCAGAATAAAGTATTTGGTTCACCTGTCAACATGGCAATGTCTTGTAATACACCTTTCTTTCCATCTCGAAATCCTGGACATTGCACAACAGCAACATTGAGCATTCCTTGCATCTTGTTAATGACTAGTGTTTCTAGCACTTGCTTTGAAATGTCCTCAGCAAAAATCAGCAGTGGCACACTCAGCTGAGTGGCCTTCTCTAGCAAAGGAACAATTTCTTTGACACTAGATATCTTTTGATCGGTTACCAGAACTTTGGCATTTTCAAACTCTACTATAGATTTGTCGGGATTGTTGATGAAATGAGGTGACATGTACCCCTTGTCAATCTGTAGGAAAAGAATGCCTGAATACAAATCAAGAAAATAATGAAAACAAATGGAAGAAAAAGAATTTTACATATGAAGTGGTGAAATCAGCTAAAAAATATAAATGGATAACTAGAGGTTAATTCTCTTCGTAGGCACTTTGTTTGAGCTTTCAGATTTGCTTCAAACCTGAAAGTGTTGGAAAAGTTCAGGTGGGATCATGTTTTACCTGATAGCTTATTTCTCAGTACAGAAATTGAAGTCAAACAGTAACACTTTGAAGAGCAGATATTACCTTCATTCCTTCTTCAACCATGATTGAGGTTTCAGCTGATGAGGAAGACTCAATACATATCACTCCATCAGGACCAATCTTCTTAATTGCCTCAGCAATCAAACTGCCAATGAACTCGTCATTTCCAGCTGATATTGAAGCTACGGCTGCAAATAGTAAGAAGAGAGAGAGATCAAATCATTAAAAAAAATTGAAGTGAATGAGAAATTTTCTGAGTTGAATAATATAAAGAATAAAGCAAGTTACCTTTTATATCATCATTTCCTCTAACAGGATGACTTTTCTTCTTCAAAGTTTTGACCAGCTCTCTTACTGTCTGATCCATACCTTTCTTCATAGATACAGGGTTAGCCCCAAAATCAACAGCTAACAACCCAGCTTTGATCATCTCACGAGCCAAAACAATTGCAGTAGTTGTACCGTCACCAGCTAACCTGTTGGTCTTAGTTGCAACCTGCAATAGATAAAAAATATTTCCAAGATTAAGAGTTTCTCAAACACTATTCAAAGACCCAAATCATGCTCAGTGTCAGGCTCAACTAAGAACCTCCTGGATAAGTGTCGCTCCAGCATTTTCAATTGTATCTGGAAGTTCTATGGCTTGAGCTATGGTAACACCATCATTAATTATTTTCAGTCCCCCAGCTTCAGAGAGAACTACGTTGCGGCCTGCATAATTTGTCACACAATCATCGCAATCCAAAACAAGCAGGCAGACAGCATATATGCTATGTCTAAAAACAAGTTCCTCATACATTTTTGATTGATAAGCAAAAGTGCAAACCAACTAATTTCTTCCAATCATGTTTTTTTTTTGGAGAAAGGTAACATTATGTCAGTTGCACAAAGGATGTACACCTGATAAAAGAGAACTCATGTCATAATGCTAAGTAAATAATTTTAAAAAATCAATATACAGAATACAACTTTTTGAGGAAACAACTAAAAGTTTTTTCCCCACAATTTCATGGGGTATTCCAAACAATCACTCTAATACAAGTATTAGAAAAATCATGCCTTGCCGTAGACATAAATTGAACAAATATTGTGTACCTTAACCTGAAGAAAATTGCCACCAAGAAATTGTTGCATATCCTACTCTTCGAAGGGTTTTGTTTCACAAACTAAATGTCCCTCAATAAACTGTATTCTAGGAGGAAGTAATATGTTTCTGTGCTTATAACATTGAAAAGAGCTCCTCTTCTTTTCAGAAGACAAGAGAAGAAGTTATTCTTTAATTTCTGTTAACCATCACAACAAAATTAGTGGATCTTCTATTTTAATTTCTTTCTTATAGCTGGTTTGTCAAACTTTTGGGAGGCTAAAAGTGCTTATTTTTACCAAAAAATGCTTGTTTTTGAAAAGTGAGGTGTTTGATCAAACTTTTGGGAGAAAATAAGTGATTTTTAAAAACACTTAGAAACACTTTTAGGAAGCTTGGCCAAACGAGCAAAAGTGTTTTTTAAATTTATTAGCCAAACACAAATATATTTCTTAACAAAAGTACTTTTGTGATAAGCACACTTGAGCCGAGGAACTTCCAAAACCAGCCTCTCTACATCCACGAGGCAGGGCTAAGGTCTGTGTACACTCTACACACTCCAGAGCACTTTGTGGGATTTCACGGGGCATGTTGTTGTTGTATTTTTTTGAAAAACACTTCTCCAAATAAGCTGGTTTTAGAAATTTGGCCGAACAAACTATTAACCTCTCCTAACTAGGTCCGATCAGCTCACCTGAGCACACAATTGTGACTCAGGATCAAAATTAACCACCAACTTTGTTCCCATCATCTTCATTTTCCATTTCCTCTAATGTCTATATATGAATTAAACTGGAAATATAGACCAATTATAAATGAATATAAGCAAACAAGTCTAATTTTTTTTCCAAAGAAGCAGGAAAACCCATTATACCTCTAGGTCCTAAAGTGACAGAAACGGCATCAGCAAGCTTATTGATACCAGAAAGTAAAGCTTTTCTGCATTCTTTATCAAAAGCTATTCTCTTTGGGCCAGCTCTCACCACCATCAATTTCTTCTTCCCTAAACTTTGCCTCAATGCCCAAGAATTACCCTTTCCTTTTTCTTCCTGAAAATCCAAGTCAAAGAATAAAAAAGATACAAAAAATCAGCTAAAAACAACAACTTTAACATTTTTACAAAGAATTGACTGTATTATGAGAGAGTTACCTTGAAAGAAAACTTTAAAGGAGAGTATAAAGGTGAAAACATTGAAAGGGACATCTGGTAAGGAGAAGGTGTGGGGTGGGGGTGGGAGGTGAGGTTTTGCAGGCTGTGGAGGTTTTAGGTGTGAAGACTGAAGAGGAAGAGGGGGGAGATGAAAGAGCTAAAACCTTTAACTCTGGCCAGGTTTGAGAAATGATGAAAATGGTACCTTATGTCTGGATAAATATAAAATGGTCCTCTAAAGTATACTTTTTAATCAGCTTACATCCTTCATATTTTTCCAAAAGTGATTTTTTTAATTTCTCTTTTAAAAATGAATTTTTAGTGGTTAGATTTAACGAGGATTGTAGAAAAAAGTTGACTAATAATATCAGGAAAATACAAGTAAATGACAAAAACTATTTTTCTGCATGTAAGTTCTTAAAATTTCTTTTTAGTGTAACAATTTTTGTCAAATCTTCTCGTTAGAGTTTGTTAAATATTTCATGAAGGTTCATTTTTTTTTATACAGAATCAAAACTGCTCAGATTTACATTAAAATAAGACATGAAAATACTTGAATTTGCAATTCCACCGTAAATTTTAACCTAAAAATTGATTCTTGGAACTGAACGAGTAAGGTGTCGCGTGATTGCTGATTAGAAAGTGAATTATTGGACCATCAAGGATGATGGCAGAGTGATAAATATTCCTTTATTTTTACAGGTCTTAGGTTTAAATCTCTTGGGTAGGGAGTGTAGACACTAAAATTCGCGTCGAGAAAACAATAATCAAGAACGGAAAAATATCGCAACAATCGTATTTATTATTTCAAAGTGCGAGTGTTACAATCTCTATGATTCCTCTGAATTCGCTTTTTCAGATATAATTCAAGGGCTCTTGAGCTTGATCTTGAATTTGTCTTGAACTTGATCTTGAATTCAAAGGCTTTAAAGCTTGTTCTTGAATCTCCGATGAACTTGAACTTGAACTTTATCTTTATTTTTACTTGAATTCAAGGGCTTCAAGCTTGTTCTTGTCAAATGGTCTTTTGATAAATCAAGAAAGGATAAAAAAAAAATCCTTATTATACCCTCAATTTATTAAACACTAAGTTAATATCTTTGAAAATGTAATGAGTAAATATGTTTAAAACCCTATCACTTAATAAGAGTAAATTAGTTATCTTGCTATATTAATTATTATTTTCTTAATAGATGTGTCAAATCAAATTTGACAAGTAAATCCAAACGGAGGGAGTATAAGATAGAAACAACACCACAAGACTTGCTTAAAGGTGATCTAAAAGGACATTGTTAAAAGCACCATTCAACATTAATGCCATATTGAGGAAAACCATTTACCACATCAACCTTGCCTTAAAAAAAATATTGTGAAAGGTGTTTGGGAATTTATAAATGCAATGCCAGAAGAGAGGAAAGCTTGAATTTAACCTAGATGAAGTTCAACATCCAAAAACACTGAATTATTTGCAAAGAAAGAGAAGAACTGCAGGGGGTAAACAGTTGTTGTATCAAAGACCAAATAGCACTACTACTATCCAGCTTCCGGGGCTTAGGAATAAAGCCTCTTTATGCATTGTGAAGAATTCCTGCAGGAAATTGTGTTCTTGCTCAACTTTGGTGAGGTTATCAAATCAGTGCTTCGCGTCTTCCTCATCACAAAACTTGGTATACTGGTCAGGGTCCATCAACGCTTTGACCTCGTCGGGTTTGTTCATCTCAACTTTCAAAATCCATCCTTGTTCATAGCAGTTCACATTGATCTAAGATTTAACAAATTGCACATTTGATCACATACCATACACGAACAAGTACAGATGAAACGTGAAACAATATCATATAGCTGAACTAAAATAAAGAACGCTTGATGATTGAATTCAGCAAAAGGTCCAGATACTACTCTTGTGGAGTTGAGCTATAAATATCAATATTTTGACGATGTGTTGAGGAAGGTGGAGGACTATTGATGTACCAGATTCTAGTAAGTCACATATTCTCAAAGAAACAGTGGTCTGATTATATAAACTTGTAAGTTATTAACTCTCAAGATGTACAGAATAAAGTTTATTCTGTAGAGTAGCTTAATAATAGATTTTAGGAGTTCATAGAGCTTAGACCTATTAGTGTAGTCTCTGCAGATTAGCGAATCTGCACTTGAACTTTATGGCAGTAGTACAAGTGTACAACAACTATCTACGCCTCAATCCCAGATTAGTTTGAGCAATGTGAATCCTCATTATCAATTTCACTCAATTTGGACCTTATACATTCCCAACTTACAATCAACTGGAAAAATTCTTGGAAAAGAACCAGAGGGGAAAAGGGGAAGATCATTTGGGACACAATATCAGTTTATAGAGCTAAGAAAGCTTGTGACGCACTATTGATGTACACACAAGTAAGTACATCGTCTTCTTATACTAGCCCAGCACTATATATATGAGGAGGAATGCATGATAGAGATGATCACACCAATGTAGACAACAAAAAACATATACACATGTTTGCGTAGTTTAGAGTCCCACCCAACCAATATGGAATGGATGGGTAGTCTACTTACATGGACTTGGGCAATCCTCCGTGAGCTAAATTTTGACTGAAGATAAAACCTACTTGGGCTCAGGTATAGAATAATGGAAAATATTCTACTTACTCCGACTTGAAGCAAGTACCCCAGAACTAACACTAAAGATCAATTCAAATGCGACATTGCAATAACATCTACCAGAATGCTAGCTTCATCATTTTATTCTAACCTATTTGGCTATACAATTAGATCACAGATCTATGATACTCACCAGAGCAGGACCGTTGTTGAGTTCCTCATTAAATTCCACCACCTTCCCTGAAACAGGAGAATTGATATCGCTGGAAGCCTTGACACTTTCAACAGCACCAAAACTGCCAAATTGTTCCACAGAAGACCCAACTTCAGGAAATTCAACGTAAACAACATCACCTAAATGTTTCTGAGCATGATCAGTGATGCCAATTGTTGCAGCATTACCGTCAACTTTAACCCATTCATGAGATTCTGTGTACTTCAAATCCTTGGGCACTGCAGAAAATTTTTAACACAACCATTGTCACATCGGGTCATATTCAGACAACGCTTCAAATTTTGTTTGTTACTTTCCTTCTTTTAAAAAAATAAATAAATTGCTTTTGGGTCAAAATTACTTTTGTTTGTTTGTTTACTCCTTTTTACCTCAGAAAGGAGAGAGGTGTTATTCATAATCATATGTAACTGCACATCCCAGTCATCCATAGGTTGTTGCTACATTATGCAAAGGGGGGACTTTGAGTTAAGAGTTTCTATGGTTTCGTCAAAACTATACTCTTTATAATCAGTGGATTCAGACAAAACATGGAAGTCAAACGGATCAATAGCAACACGATAGGAAGCAAAAGCACTCAAAAATTTGCATATCCATAATTCAGGATATTGACAACATCTATGAACATAAGTTGCACAAAGAAATAATCCTTTATAATTATTTAAACTGTATAAATATTTCAAGCACATCTCATCATAAAAAAATCATATAAACATTTTGTGTCCAACTTAATTGGACAATGTCAACACATAGCAATCGGAATAGGCTATCACTAAATTCATTTTCCTTGGCACCATCTTATTTTCAAGGTTCAGGGAATGAAAGATACTGTAGATTATAAGCTAGGCTCCCTAAAAACTCATATCTGGAAGGATCAAACATGTCCAAATCAATATAATATGAATCAAACTCAACATTGAACTTATAACAACAGACTTAACCCAACTTTATCCAGATCACCTGCTAAGCTAACGCACCTGAATAGGTATTTAGCAAAAGTCATATATTATGAACAGAAGTCATAATATATGACTTTTATGAACAAAAGTCATACAGTACTACAAGATGCCTTCAGTTTTGCAGTGCAACTATAGAGGACAGAGAAAGATACAAGGCATGTGACTCGAGAATTTCACATAGTTACAGTCTACAGAAAATTGTTCAGCTATTCCTGTAAACCTTGGAGAATCTGCAGTTCACAACCAGCTACTAGAGAGGTCGGCACTTGAAGGAACAAAATAACAATTATGATGGGACATGATTCAAATTATCTTCATAGATACCTGCTTTAGAACTTCTTTTATTTGAAATACATTAATGCAAACAAAACAAGTAGAAACATGGATGCAGTTTACAGAGATGGAAGTGAAAACAATTACTCTGAATTTGTTGATGCAGTGTGACAAGTTACTACCATTCTCCAAAGTTAGTCAAATTATAAAACGTCCAAAAATTTAGTCATTAAAATTAAAAAGAGCTCTAGTCCTCATTGCATTACCATCTTCCAATCCTACATCACTGATGATATATCAGAAATAAGCACAAGCTCCGATTGATTTCTCGGACTATCTTTTGACTTTCTTTCTTGAAGAAAATTGGAACCAAAGAAGGAGATAATAACTATTAGTTGAGCACCATCTAAGAAATTAACCCTCAAGTCTACATCAGAAAAAATCCATATACATCTAAGAGACAGATTCACAGAGCAAACACAATACCCTACAGATTTATCAAAAAACAACCCACACAATATCCTACAACAACCTTGAAACACTTCAGACTACCAAAGGTGATATATTGCATAATCAAGAATAAAGTAGAAACCCCCAATACAATAACCCTTCCACTGATTATATAAAAGAAAAACAATGCACAAAGCAAGGGACAGCAACATTTCCCAATCAGCATCTCCATACAAAATAAACACCCTGCTAAAATCCTGGATACACCCCATAATATTAAAAAAAAAAAGGTGACGAGTACAAAATCAAAAACATGAAATACAAATCTATTAAAAACCCAACAAATCCTTCTGCTGATCCAAGAAATCACACAAACTCCACACCCCAGTTCCAAAAATCGGATCTTTAATCAAGAAAATAACAGATCAAGCAAAATCTTGAACAAAAAAATTACTACATAAACAAGATCCACATAACTCAAAGCATTTGAAGAAAAGGGTAAGTTGGTAATTCCAGAAACAATAATATAACTCCATTACCAGTGGCAAAAGCCCTGTGAAATGCTGAGATCCTGAGATATGAAGCAGCCCTTGAAGCCCACAACTTTGTAGCCATTTTTCTTTTAGGTTTCTGCTTTGGATGTAGAGCTGTGCCAACACTTGTATTGTATGTATTAGGGGAAAATGGAAAATAAATAGTACAAGTAGTAGTAGAGTTGTAGAAGAAAGTGGAAGCAATAAAAATAGGGAAGACAATGGTGGCTGGTGGGTTGAGGTGTCAACAAAGTTGTTTAGCAAAGTTGGTGTCACTTGGAATTTTTGTTGGTAGCTGATTCCATGAGGTGGGTCTCATGGAAGATATCATGTTTCCTACCTTTTATTTATCACATTTTCTTTTGACAAATAAATATTAATTGGGAGTTCTCTTTTTTCTTTTTCTTTTTCTTTTTAATAAGATATATAGAAAATGAATACAAATTATTTATTTAATAAGATATATTTACTAATAGTTGTAATAACTTTATTGCACTTTTGAGACTTTCTAAATTCGGATTTAATCGGGCTTCAATGTGGATATCGAACATCAGGTGAAAAAAAAAAAAAAAACTTCAGTGCACTTTAAATATATAAGTTATTTGCAATATTTATTTTATAAAAATTTATCCTTTTTATTTGAGTTTTAAAATTTATTCTTTTCTTTCAAAATTATTTTAAATATATTTAGTTTGATGAGATTTCATGTAAGATCTTGTTGATTTAAAAAGTTTAACCTTTTTTTTTTCTTAGAAAAGAAATAATTTTACAGAGATAACGTATTATTAGGTTGGACATAGTGGAGTCGAGGAGAAACAGAGACATAGATCAAAGAAGTATTAGAGAGTGATTAGATAAAATATGACATATTTTTTACTTATCAATAACATGACCTTAAAATAACAGGGTCTGAAAATCGCGTACTATGATAGAAGATTAGTAGATAGTGCAGAGTATTTTTTGCTTTTTGAGGGGTTAGACTTTTGATATATATCATCGTGTTGTACATTGTGTTCCTTATCTCACTATTTTGTTGTTCTTGTTCTTTTCTTATTGGTTTTGCATTGCTTCCGTTGTTAGTTGTTATGTTTTCTACATTGTTTTCTATACTTAGATTTATTGCTTTTGAGCTACGAATCTTTCTGAAACAACATTTTTAACCTTAATGAGGTAGTGATAAAATTTGCGTACAATCTACTCTTTCCACACCGAGCATAAAATATCGAAAATTGAATTACCGAACCGAATCAAAATTTTAGGTAATTTGGTATTCGATATTTGGTATGCTATTCGGGAGTAAGATTTTAGAATTATGATATTTAGGTTTGGTATGAGATATTAGTACCATTTGGTATTCAGTATTTCCCGATTACCGAATTATTTACTTAATGATAGTCACTATCAACATGTCCATTACTCATTAGTACAAGTCTAAAGAGAAAGTTAAAGAATAAACATAAACAATTCAAATACATATGTCTTTTAGTTGTATCAATTTGTTTTTCTTGATGTCTTCTTACTTGTTGATATTCTATTATATAGCGTATCCACGTTAAAAAATAGAAATAATTGGAGAAATAGTATTAACTTTATAATACAATCGGCTACAACTTCAATACGGTATTACTGAATACCGTACCAAATCGAAACTTAATTTACCTATTACCGAATTACCAAATCGAAAATTAAAAAATTGATATTTGATATCTACTTTTAACTATCAATTACCGAACTCAAAATTTGAGAATCTCAAACCGAATACCGAACGTTCACCCCTATCAGAGACCCCACTTGTAGAATTTCACCGGGTATGTTGTTGATTATAAAATATAAAAGGTCTATTCGCAATTAAGCTATAGTATAGAGGTGTTTAGTGTAATATAGGAAAAGTATTAGGCCTCGTGACCTCGTCCCCTAAACAAGTTCAATCTTCTGGGAGAAGAGAGAAAAACCCTTGTCGTCTCTGCTCATTTGACTGCTAAACCCTAATCCTCCGACGGCGGCAATGAAGGATAAGAAATTGATAGCCCTAGGGTTCGAGGGCTCCGCCAACAAAATTGGTGTAGGAGTAGTAGCAATCGACGGCACAATTCTTTCTAATCCACGACACACCTACATAACGCCGCCAGGGCAAGGTTTTCTCCCCCGTGAAACCGCCCAGCATCACCACCAACACATCTTACCCTTAGTAAAATCCGCTCTAGAAACCGCCGGAGTAACTCCCGATGAAATTGACTGTCTCTGCTACACAAAAGGCCCTGGGATGGGTGCTCCACTGCAGGTTTCGGCAGTGGCTGTACGTGTTCTATCTCAGCTATGGAAGAAACCTATTGTTGGGGTCAACCACTGTGTTGCGCACATTGAAATGGGTCGGATCGTAACCGGGGCGGTTGACCCGGTTGTGTTGTATGTGAGTGGTGGAAATACTCAGGTTATTGCGTATAGTGAGGGACGGTATAGGATTTTTGGGGAGACGATTGATATTGCAGTGGGGAATTGCTTGGATAGGTTTGCTAGGGTTCTTACATTGTCTAATGATCCTAGCCCTGGGTACAACATTGAACAGCTTGCGAAAAAAGGCGAAAAGTTCATTGAACTTCCATATGTTGTAAAGGGAATGGATGTATCCTTCAGTGGAATACTGAGCTTCATTGAAGCCACAGCTGAGGAGAAGCTGAAAAATAACGAGTGCAGTCCGGCTGACCTTTGTTTCTCTTTGCAGGAAACTCTGTTTGCAATGCTTGTAGAGATTACAGAACGAGCCATGGCGCATTGTGATAAGAAAGATGTGTTGATTGTTGGTGGTGTAGGATGCAATGAGCGCTTGCAAAAGATGATGCAAATTATGTGCTCTGAGAGGGGTGGCAAGTTGTTTGCAACTGACGATAGATACTGCGTTGACAATGGAGCAATGATTGCTTATACTGGTCTGCTAGAGTATGCAAATGGTGCATCAACTCCAATGGAGGAATCAATGTTTACTCAACGGTTTAGAACTGATGAGGTCCTCGCAACTTGGAGGGAGAAGGAATCAGCAATAGCATGAATAACCCGGTGGTGTTTTGTTACACTAATGTATTGTACTCTATTTATCTGCCCATAGCTGCTTATAACTAGTCGATATCGTGCATGAACAATTTCGTGTACTAATTATGCTTTTCGAGAAGATTATTGTAACATGATTGGGGAGATGTGATTGAACAGTACATTTGTCTCGTTTCCAAGCGGATAGGCTTGGTGGTAGGTTGGTGCATTGCGCACTTGTTTCCCTGCTCAGTAGCATTTTTCTTGTAGTTCGTCTGTCTTGTGATTTTTGTGACTTGTAATTTATTGTGCTTCAGTTATCACATTAGTTGGTTATTGTTGTTGCTTCTTTTTTGAATGTTATGTACTTATGTTATGCTTTCCCTATTATTTTCTATGTCCATATTACTTATGTATTGCGTTACTCGAGGGGAGAGTCTAATGGAAACAACCTATTTGAAGGTAAGGTAAGGTCTCTATACACTCTACCCTCCTTAAGGTAGACTCAATCCTTTTCGGACCTTGCTTGTGGGACTACGTTGGACTTTTTGTTGTTGATTATTACGTACATTCTTAATACTGGAGCTGCCACTACTTTAGCCCTTTGAAAGAAAAACAAGAGGGAGACTCTCCCCTTTCTAACTTTGAAAACGTTGTTGATTCGATTTTTACCTAAGATTGAACATGGTGTTCAAGAGTACCGTTTGGATCAATTTTTACCTAATATTGAACCAAATCAACCATCATCTCTTGCAAAATATATAAACAAAATCAAGCCAAATACAGTCGGATTTTAAGTTGAAAATTTTATTTTTGATTTTTGCTGGTTGATCCATATTCTAACTTTCACATCAGACATTGCAATGTCATGAAAACTGTATAAGCCATTTCATACTAACTCTACTGCCTTCACATTCTTGTGCATTGATCTAATCACTGTTGTAACTTGTTCAATCTGATCTTCACTTGAACAAGACGAAAGGAGCACTTTGGCTGTTCCGCCATCTGGATAGCAACCTTCATCGATCATTTCCTCGAAGATTTCTAAGCATCTTTGGTACTGTTTCTTTTTGGAGTATGCTCCAAGTCGGGAAGTCCAAGTAACCACATCTGGCTGCAGGTTCTTAGCAGGAAGTGATTGGAAAACTTCTTCCATTTTCGCGATAAATCCTGAACGTCCATATGCATTGATCAAGATATTGTAGGTGCTGATATCGGCTATGTATGGTCCAGCTTCGATGACAGTCAAGAGTTCTTCCATTTTTGCAAACTGGCCAAGACGACCATACAAGTTGAGCATGCTGTTAAGAAGAAAGGTATCTAGTTTCACTCCTGATTTCTGCATCTGATTCACGATTTCTTCACATTTTGACACGTTACTGTTTCTTGAGTAGGCTGATATGAGTAACATGTAAGATTTCATCGTAGGAGCTATCCCCAGCCGCGTCATCTCATCAAACACGGTTTGTGCATCTAGTATATATTTTTTAGATGAATGAAAAGCCACAGTCAGTCAGAAACAAAGGAAACTTTCATAAGATGCATATAGATTCAACAAGACCATGGACACTATACTTGTTATCGACAGAAACAAATTGCTTGAGACCGTTGAGAGCACTTTGTTTCTTGAACTTTTCATTTTCACTTGGCATCAATTTCATATTGAAAACTTCCCTTATTTAGGTTGTTATACGAATATGCATTCAGAAGTTGCAATTATCATGCTGTCCAGATGAGCTTAAACTATTTTGTTCACTAAATGCAAGAGAAACACCTTTTTAACGTTGAGAAAAAAAATACCTTCATGAAGACCAGCTCTTCCGTAGGCATCCACCATGATATTGTATGAAGCTCTGTCTGGTTCACATCCCATATGCTGCATGAGAGAAAAGATCTCTGCAGCACCCTGAGGATAGCCTGCACGACTGTTAGACGATAACATCAATTCAGTTCCTTTAGATAAGAAAATTTGTAAGAGAAGAGCTAGTGAAGAGGGAAGCATAACTCTGAAAATACCTATAGTAGAATGTACATGTTAAAGAGGGTTTGATGTACATCTTCTATAATGATCTAAAGCTTATACTGGAAATGGAAGATGGGCTTGATGTGATTATCTTGACAGTTATTACAGTTAAAGAGGAGCCCAATTGTGAAACATTAGTGGTATTCACCTGTAAGCCTCCATCAAGGCATTATAGGTGTAAACGTCAGGCTCAAACCCAGCTTCTTGTAGCTCTTCAAAGACTTCTTCAGCCTTTTCACATAGGCCACTTCTCGCAAATGCATTCACAAGAGCTGTGTAGGTACAGATATTAGGTTTACATTTCTGAGTTTTCATCTCATTGAACATCTTCAGCGCCATGTAGGACTTATTTTCCTGCATAATGAATAAGTCATTCAATCAACTGAGACACAAGGACAAATAGATGGAGCAACATCATCATAGAAATCTTGAGTTATCACATGAACTGGCCCCAGAACTGTCTATAAATCAAATTTATCAGCTTGATTCCACCAGGAATTATTTTGAAGTACTAGCATATAAAGAGTCAAATCAACTACTTGTATTACCTTCCCATATAAGTTGATCAGCATTGTATAAGTATCAGTAGATGGTTGGCAGCTTTCACGCTTCATCCTATCGAAGATTGCCAATGCTTTTTGCGAATTCCTTCCCTTCATTAACCCATCAATATAAGCATTATATACAAGAGCACCTGCAGATGGCTGAAAGATCATATTCTGCTGAGTCTCAAAAGTATATGGACTGCATATAAGGTCGATCCAACTAACTTCTATTTAGTCATATGTTTCCGTTTGTGTGGGCAGAATTGTGAACATTTCTTCACTCACCTACGAGAACTGTAAAGGCAGCTAACAAGTCTAGCAAAACAGAATACCTACAGTCACCACTAAGTGATTGGGGAATATAAGTGTTCATATCGTTTAGTTTTTTGGTGAAACTTGTAAGAAATATAGTTCGCACAAGAGCAATAGGCTTGTTCTTTTTGTACATCGTACATGGTTTAGACCCAATAAGTGCTGAGTTTGAGCTTACATAGGCCCAAGAGAAAGTAGTTTTAATTTTCCACTAACATAGCATTGCGATTATAATGCCATTTGATTCTATAGTATGTACAACAGGAAATAGAAAAAACAAGAAAACTTACTTGGAGGAAGGCCATTCTTCCGCATCTCAGAGAAGACAGCTTCAGCCTTTTCTATCATCCCACATTTGGAATAAGATTTCAGGAGAAGTGCATAAGTATCTTCAGTCGGGACACATCGAGCATCAACAAGTGCCAGGTAAGTAGATTCTGCCTTCTTAACAAGTGAACTCTGCCCATAAGCTTCTATAAGCAAATTGTAGCAAATCACATCTGCCTGAAAGGAACTCCTGCACAGTATCCATTCACACATCTGCAAAGGAGTATTACTTATTTAAACGAGGCTCCATCTTGCAGGCTGGAATGGGTGGATAGTTAGTTATAGCACACTTATCCTATTGACAATTGAGTAGTCATACAACCTTATCCTACGACAATCTGAGAGATAAATATGTGGACACACAGACAATTGAATGAAGCCAGAATATGAAAAAATGGTGCGATAGACACACGATCTTTACCAGTATGATCAGATCCCATTGCTTGTTGAGTCGAAGTTGAACTGCTACATTGATTAGATCATCCCAGGTGTGATTGGTGGGACGTAGAGTATCCAAGGAAGACCAAATCCTCTCTGGATCTTTTTCCGTCTTTATAAAAGTTAGAATTTGCTGAGCAATTGGGCTTAGAACTGGGAATATACCATCAACAAAACCAGATCCATATTTCCATCCTCTGCCCCTTAAAGAACCACCTGCACAATAGTCATGAATTTGGCATCAGGATGGAGAAACACATATATGAAACTACTGCCATTATACATCAACCTACATCTTTTCCGTGAAACTTTTTTGTGATCAAAGTGTCTAAATCTGCCGCGTCTATCAATGAAAATGCTATCTTGCTTCCACTTCTCAACAGGAACTTCATTGGAGGCACTTGCTTTCCATCTGAATCCGCTTTTACTGATTCTTGGTTCAAAAAGGATATGATTCAATGGACATTTAGAGACCAACCTACAATAGCAGCTCATAAGACGAAAAATTACTTGGTTCTACGCTCCAAATGCATCACAGGACGCATGAACAAGGTAACACATGCTTGATATCAGAAACAAGACAGCACATTGAGCTGACTGATTTTGTTGATACATGATGCAATGCAATGACTCCACATCAAACATAACCTCATTTCCTAGCAAGTGTACAAGGTTGTCAAAAACATTATAATTTGATAAATGTGGTGTCCAGGGCAGCTTGCAAACACCTAGACTAGTTTCACGGGATGCCTATCACCTCCTACCAGCAACAAGTATCAGGTAACTCACTCTGTCCACTAAGGCTAAAACAAATGAGAAAAAATCACCAAGTGTTTTGTCTCTACTAGAGATTTGAACCTGAGACCTCATGACCCTAAGACCTCATGACGCTCAACCCACTTCATTGACCCCTAAGCCACACCCTTAGGTGCAAATTGGTTTCTAATTTCTTTAACCTCGAAGCAGTATTCTTAGCTGTGAAGGAGATACTCACAAAGATGGGACAATGATTCAGTACCAAGGCACAATCTAATTAACATCTCCTAAAAACAAGTACTGTACCTAGTAATTATACATTTTCTAATTTGTATTTCTGACAAAGCAAAAACTTCCAATCCAGTCGAATTGTTACAGTAATGGAAATGTTGAAAGTCAGGCAGAACAACACTAAAAAAATTTGCATTAAGAGTTCATCTGACAAACACATGTAGTAAGTACATGAGATGAATGACAAAAATGGTAAGTACTACAAAACAAGTAAACAATTCCAAATTTTAATTTCAGTGTATATGCAAGTAATGTGACTTGATTACTCAATCTAAGTTTCTTTCATCTTATTAGTTTCATTCTTAACATAATCTCAGTCCAGCTAAGAGAGCCCAAACACAAAAAAATGTAATCTTTTTTCTGGTGCAGAGTTCAAGAAACTATGAATGAATGAATGACAAAGAAAGTAGAGTTCAAAATTCAAGAAAACAATAACTTTGGGGTTTTGGTAAGTTCAAGATTGAATGAAATGCACCAGAAGAGAAGAGAAGTTACATGAAGATAAGGGCAGGACCTCAACTCAGTGTCCTTCACTTCTTCTGTTTGTGTTTTTTTGGTGTACAAACATAATTCTAAAATATCTACTCTACTAACGCATGCAGACAAAACACACAATGGTCAAACATCATCTTAAATTCTTCCTTCTCCCCCCCTCCCTCTCACTCCACACTTCCGATTTAAAATTTATGAGTTCTGAATTCTAATATTTTTAATATTAATTGATAGTTTCTTTAAGATAAAATACAAGCTCCGCTAATGCCACTCCTAAAATATACTCATCGATAAGATAAAAGAAATTTTTTATTATGTACTCTATACAATTGATATTAGTTGTGTGGGACAAAAACAAGCCTCATGCAATTACCGTCAATTGTGTGAGGCATATAATAGAATTTTTTTAGGATAACAATGCAAGATGTAGTTAAATCGAGCGTGAAAAAGATGGATTAGGTTGAATTTGGACGGGCCGTATCCCTCATATAATGAAGCACTCGTGTTTTAAGAAATTAATATTTTATCTCACGTTAAAAAGTATATATGATATCATGTAAAAAGTATATGAGACTATTATGAATAGGGGGAAAAAGAGGAGAAATTGGAGACTAAACATACTACAAAATGAGATTGTTTTTATTTTATTTTATAAATCAATTAATAGAAATAGTAGGGTAAGATATTTATATCAATAATTTTTTTTCTTAATTAATCAATGTGCCAAATTCAAATGCGAGTAAAAGTGAACGGATGGAGTAAATAAAATATTTGTTTTGATTGTTACTTAAATTTCATTGTATTGTATCTTGATTGCATTTTTACCTAAATATTTTCTTCTCATTTTTTATTTATTTATTATTTAATAATTGTATTTTATTTTTTACCCTACCTTTTTATGTTAGTTCTACCTCGTATCCTACTTTTCTGGTAGATAATGTGACATTATATAACGACGAAAAACGATATAATCTACCTAAACATTATATTTATTAAAACAATAGAGTATGATATAATACGATGTAAACGTAAACAAAGTGTATTAGATGGCAAGAGTCTTGGTGAGCCAAATTAGGTCAAGATTTGTAACTTAGCCCAAATTCCAAAAAGTAACAAGAAATTTTCCCAACTCTTTGAAGTAACCCACCAATATTTTTCAGCCCAATTGGGCAAAATCCAAGAGTCTCAACTCCTAAAACCTCAGGACATTGCTGAAAAAACTCAGAGAAGCAGATTTCTCACTTCAGAGAGCATTCACCAAGTAAGTTCACAAATTCTACGTTCCTTTTTCTGTTTAGTATACGCGAGCATCGACTCTTTTTTCTTTTGGGAACATTTTCATAGCTCAATTGCATCTAGGAGATAATCGTGGACTCTTGTGAATAAACCCTCTGTTTATGGTTTTGGGTGTCTATAAAAATGGCTTCTTTAGGGTGTCATGGAATCTAAACCTCTGATTCGTTGATGGGTTCTTTGCTGAATCTGATTTTCAAGATTTTAAGTAGACAGATGAATAAATTTACAAAAACAGAAAATAAAAAGATCAGTTTTTGGTTGATATTAGGTAGAGAAATGGTCCAACCCCATCCATTAGAGTCTATATGTTAAAGTGGGGAAAGTAAGATAAAATTTGATGAAGAAGCTAAGGTCCTAAGATAAGAGATCAATGAGTTTATCATCTTCAAAATTTGATTTTGGTTTTTGTTTGGAAGTTGTGGATGTTATTATTTGGGTATGTACTAGTGTAGGGATGAATGAGCTTGATCCGCGATTTAGTTAAGACTAGGTCTCAGTGAACCAGAAAGAATAAGAAGTGAGTGAGGTGGAGGGAGAGGACTCCTAGATTGAGTAGGAGTGTTGGTTGAAAGTGAAGCTCATTGAAACAAGCACTTAACAGAGTATGCTTGACATTGTGCTATGTGTAGCAAACTGTTCCGTCAGGATTATGTGTACATCTTCATTGAGTGACAGTTTTTTTTTTATGCGGTAATAAAGGAACGCACATCTTTATAGTTGTCTGCACTATTTGTGGATGCGAGAAACTTGTATCTAGTGATAAGTAACTAACCAACCAATATGATCTTGAGAGAGATTTCTCCACACGTTCTTTATTTTGGTGGATAGGTGTGCCCCGGCCTAGGGTGGGAGGGGAGGGGAGGGGGGGATGGGTCACTGAAGCTTCTTAGGTAAAACTCCCTCAAATGGAAAGTTCATACATTTACTTTCTCGAAAGACCCCAAGTCTTGTTAAGTCTCAAGCTGTTTAATATTTTAATTTACTCAACTTCAAAAGAGTGACTACGTATATGCTCATGTAGAGTTAAATGGTATGCACAACTCTCTTACTATTGACTATTCTTTTTGCTTCTAGGGAAGCAATTCTCTTTGACTTACGGAGATACTTAACAATTTTTAACGTCACAGAAATGTCCCTATAACTACTTTTCTCAAAGTAATACAAAGAGATCAGAGTAAAAGACTTTTGGGAAATATGAGCAATCACCATTGATGTTTCATGAAAAGCTAAGATTGGTATGTATAACAGTGGCTGAGAGGGAAACTAAAAGGAGATATTTGTGTCTACAGTTGAGAAAATGATGTTTTCAATGACTTGTTCTTGAACATTTTTTCAGTTGTGTTCAAAACTGACTAAAATGACAGCTATTTATTATGTCAAATAATTTTAAAAAAAAACTTAAACAATTGCAGTGATTTAATAAGTAAAATCTCAACGGTTTAAGCTTGATGGTCCCCGTCATTGGTTCATGTCACCGAAGGACTCAGTGGTGGTGCATTATGTTATGTTTTCACATACTGGTTATTATTGTAAAATATGGGTTTCAAAGTTTAATATTCTAATTCAAGGGTCTCAGGGGTGCTTGTATCGATTCCAGTTTTACTTCTCTTTACGGGACTTGCTACATCTTTTTACGAATTTGTCTAAGTTATTTAACTATTTTAGTTTAGTCTACATGAAAGTCTTGATTTGGCTTGACTACTACATGTTTAAGAACTACAGCAGCTTTTTAAAACCATGAATGCACATTTCTTCCCGTCTATTGCTGTAAGCATACCTCTTACTTCTATCCAGGGCACACACAAAACATTGAGTTCTCTTGTTTCCGTAGTTTTCTTCTTATTTGTTGTACATTGTTCGGGAATGAGTAGTGTTTTGAGTTGTTCCAGTTTCCTATACCCTTTTTATAACGAGTGTGTTGAATCACGTGAAACGCCTCATTTTTATCAGCTATTAAAGAATGGATACTTTTTCTTTATCAAAATAATGGGTACTTTATTTATTTGAATATGTCTGCAATATGTTCCCTTGCGTATGGACTTGACTTTTTTGTTATGTCAAGTATGTGAAATAATTGTGTAGTGGTGAGACTAGTTCCAGCATTTCTCTTGCTTTAATGACATGTTGAATTGTATGAATTGACCCATCTTAAGGTTTAAGTTGTTCGGGAGAGGAGACTCATCATTGAAATTTGTTTTCAGTCATGGGGTGACCTCTTAGGGCTGCTATGTGGAAGTTCTTCTCAGAGGAACAGAATTTCAACTATGCAAATTGCATACTTCAATATCAAACTTATGAGTTCGGTTGTGTTAATTGCAGTTTTCTCTCACTACGGAGAATTTTAATACTCTTGAGTGCCTCACTTTTTCTATTGTTGATTGTAAATTATGTTACGTGTTTTTTTACTTTTTCAGAATTCATCCCTGCAAATCTAATTCATTTCCAATTTCCAGCTACCCTACTCTTTCTACTAATATGCTCGTCACCTTTTCTCAGGAACTATCCTTGCAAATCTTACTCTTTTCTATTGAAATGCTTATTTTGAAGGAAAATTTTCTTTTCTTTTCTGCTTCAGAAAAGCAGAAGCGGTAAATCAGGAAGATATGAGTGCTTACAACGCTTTTAAAGCTTGTGCTCCAGTTGCATGGAGCCCTAATCTATACATAACCCTTGTAAGGGGTATACCAGGCACTAGGAGGCTGCATAGGCGTACCCTTGAGGCATTGCGTCTTGGCAAATGCAACCGGACTGTAATGCGATGGAACACACCTACTGTTAGGGGAATGATTCAGCAGGTTTTAATAGTGCTGTGCTATCAATATGGACTAGTTTAATGCGTTTTCTTGCCTTCATGTAGTCTGGTTTATATAACGTTTGTTGTTACCACATGAAGATTAATATTTTTTGTATCTCTCATTATGATCTTAGGTGAAAAGATTGGTTGTTGTTGAGACAGAAGAGATGTACAATGCACGTAAGGAGAAGCTAGCTAATCAGAAAGCTCTACGTCCTCCTTTGGTTATAAACCATCACGCAGCCCCTGCAGCTGATTCAGTTCAGTAACTGTCGAAACTCTTTCATGGTCAGATTTGTAATTTGGTCCTGCTATAATGGTCCAACAATGTAGTGCACCCAAGTTATACTTTTGAACATTTGAAAGCTGTTGGTAGGAGCTTTTGCTGTAGCATGTGCTATGAAATTGCATTGAACCTTTGTAGTAAGGTGGTGGTTATTATTGTTTTGGCTATAAACGATGCCTCTGGAGCAATCTAGAGAGTTGATTAGGTCCTTACTGTGGAATAAGGAACTTTAAGAAAGATGATATAAAACTAAAAACTAGTTCTAGCTCTGAGAACTCTAGCTCAATGAAGGATTGCTTTATGTTTATGTCATGTTAGGAACAACCTTGGATTTTTCGGGTTTCTCTGGGAACTTTAGCTCGATTTTCACTGCTTTCTGTTTCCCTTTCCTTTGCCTTTTTTCTTCTTCTTCTTCCTCTTCCTTGTCTTCTCTATTCGACCTCGAGTCTATCCTGGTCTTTCTTGTAAAATAAAATACTAATATAGCAATAATCTTTGAATAAAAGGAAGAAATCAATGTTGGTTATTTTGTCTTAAAATATCTTTCTTTAGTGTGAAATGATGGTTGGCCTTGGTGCTTTGAGAAGAAAAATATGGTGAGGAGTTGGTGGCTGAAGTTTCTATATGATTTCATCTTAGTTGTTCATCTTTGATCTGCTCCATAAAATAAAATTTATGATAATAGAAAATTAATGTACTATTTTGGTGTGAGTTTAGCCATGTTTCATTGTGGAATTTGCAAAAAATATTTATTGTTTTCAAAGCGAAAAATAATATTTGAAAATTAGATTTGTGTTTGGTCATGAATACACTCTTGGCCATAAAAATTCGAAATTCAACTTTGCCAAATGCCTATTGGAGGAGGTTAAAAATTTAGTGGACCTAATTTTATATCTTTATCAAAAGTAATCCAAAAAGTCAACTTCAAGCTTCAATGGAAGTTTCTTAGCCTTGCAAGCTGATCGTTGCTTAATCACATGCAACTCGTGTTAGAGTGATAAAAGAAAGACTAAAAATAAAATAAATAAATTATAATAAAAATTAAAGTTATTTAATCAAATTTTTTAATCATATTATACCATAGTAAGAAAGAAAAGAAATTTCATGGAATGAGGAACATAGAGTAAAAGAAGTAAAGATGACAAATGGGGTTTGTGGTTTGGACAAAGAAAAGAATCTTCCTTGTGCTTGTGTGCCGCAATGAATGCACTAATTTTTTTTTTTTTTGATATATGTGATTTGAATTCATAATATTAAAATTTTAAAAAATAAATATTTATTATTCGAATAATTTTTTTTTATTACCGAAAGAAAGATTTTATCGAGAAGAATGATACTTTTTTTATATTTGAAAATAGTTAGTAAAACTTTCAAACTTTTCATATTGTTTTATATATGACCATTTACTTATCCAATACGCCACTTCTCAATCATCAATATTACTGCTTACCCCCCTGCACTTTTTTTTAATTTACTTTTCCCCTCATTTACTAATAATTTTCCTCTTCATCAATAATTAGAAAACTTACTACAAAAATATAATTTATTCAGTGAAGTTTTAGTAGAAAAGTAGAGATGAGCATGATAGTGTAGATATCAAATACTTTTTGAATTTTTTGTATTCGATATGGTATTCAATATTTATATAAAAAATATTAATATAACATCAAAATATATATTATTATAATATTTGTAGATATCAAAAACAATAATATACTTGTCTCGTAAAAATAATAAATATACAAATCTATAATTTGAACAATAATTATCAAAAACAATAATTTGAATATCAAAATTTGAACAACTCTCTATTAATTATATTCTTGTATAAATGATAGATAAAGAAAATTACTTATTTTTCCTTTTGAATATTTTCACATATGATATTTTAGTAAAGTATAATTAAAAATATTTCTTAAAAAATCATAAAATATCGAAATCGAGAAATATCTTTTTTTCTTTAATTATGAAATATTTGCCAACTCCTATATACTAGTCTCTTTGTATATTTCCCTAGTTGGACTCCATCGCAGAATCCTCTCGGCTTTTTCCTGCCATTGGTAAATTTTCTGTTTCTCTCTCTAAAATCTTCTAATTCTCTGTTTCTCTCTCTAGAATCTATCGATTTCCGATTACTGATTTGGGGTTTTACGGTAAGGGGTTTGGAAAATCTCAGTTTTTTTTTTTTATCAAGTATTTCTGTATTTTTGTTATCTGATGATTTTGTTTAGTGTAATTGTACTGTGTTAGAATCGACGGTATCTGTTGCAGTAATTGTGAGGACGGAAAATAGTTGGGGAGAAGACCAGCAGTATATACAGGTTGATTGAGATTTTAAGTATTTCTGTTTAATGTGATGTATTTGAGTATCTGATTGAGAATTACTCAGTTTATTGATTTGAAGTGAGTGTTAAGTTGAACTTTATTGAAAATATTCGATGTGTTTGTAGGAGGAATATCATTTTGATGTTGAATTTGAATTTTGCATATTTGTTGAGAAAAATTGGGGGTTTCTCCCTGAACTTCTTTTTGGGTATAATCCTAAACTTTGTAGTTATTTTTCAAGTTAATAGAACATAAACTGAATGAAACAAAAAACACCAAGTGATTTTCTTTTCATCTGTCTTAGCCTTGTTGGACAGAGTGGGGAGAGGTATCTTGGTATAGGTATTATGTGGAATTAGTCTAGGATGAAACAATTGTTTCGCTTGAAAATATTGTTTGGTAGCTTCTTTTCTCTCTGCCTCTTGAAAATACATTTTTCTTTATCTTTACACGTGTTTGCCCTTGAAAGGGAGGGTCTGTGTGAAATATTGTGCTTTTGTATTATATGGTAGTAGATCTTTTATCTTTATGGTTGATTAGGGGTGTTTGTATTTGCCTTTTTTTTTTTGGATGTATTATGTGTTTAGGGTCGTGAAATACGAGGAACAATACATTGCATCTCTTACTCTGTTCAATTTGTTTGATGATAGAATTTGTTTCACTAGCAAATGTTTTTTTATGTGCCCCTTCTTGTTTTTGAGTAGTCTGAAATGGACATACTTGGTTGCAGATGTGCAGTTGCCAGTTTATTGAATGCTTTTTGTTAACCAGGGTCTGGTCTATAAGTTTTGTAATGCTAAGTCCAAATTTAGTATTTTTTTCACTACTCTCAAGTATCTAATGAATCTGTTCATCATGTTGTTCACTGTAAAAAAATCCGTATCACAAGCATCAATAGGTTCTCCATAAAGATGGTTCTAATTTTGGTATGTATTTTATTTTGTCTATGTCTGATTTCTCCAAAGATTTTTTTTATTAGATGAAAGGTAGTATTAGATATCAGGTTCATTTTGATCAATAATAATAGTCAATACATAACAGCTTTGAATGCTATTGTAACTTAGTTCAATCTTAACATGTTTCTCCTGCTTTTTTTTTCCTTATCTAGCCTCTTTGATTGCATGTGCACTTATTTGGGAAGTTGAAAATATATTTGGGCTCCATACTGGTTTGACATATCACCAATTGTTGTTTTTACTATTATGTGCCTTTAAATGAAGTGACAGGATATAGTTTGTCAATGGAGTATGACAACGAAGAGCATGGTTTTATTAGTGTTCCGGCTCCTGAGTTTGGTGCAATTTTTATGTCAAATATTGCAACAAAGAGAGACAACTTTAAACATAAAGTCTTTGGCCTTCCATCATCCATGGGTAATTTTGTGAAGGAGGTCAAAAAAGGAATGATCCTGTTCCTATTTGAATATGAAAGGAGACAACTTTTTGGAGTGTATCGGGCTATCTCAGATGGTGGAATGAACATTGTACCCCATGCATTTAGTTCTTCTGGGAAGCAGTTTTCTGCGCAGGTATCATATTGTCAAATGATGATTTCTTATAATTCAACAAGTATTATCATTAGGTTGAATAATACAAGGATATTTTTGGTTTCCTTTTCTTCTTTTTGCTTTCATGTTCTCTTCCCCAGGTCCGATTTGTGCCGATTTGGCGTTGTAGTCCACTATCCGAAGATGAGTTCCGTGATGCCATTAGGGAGAACTACTTTTCAGCAAGGAAGTTCCACTTTGGTCTGTCTGATGAGCAGGTGTGATGATTACTCTCTATATTTGGGCTTTTAGTGATCATATGTTGTAGCTGCATATTTCTGTTACTAATTGTTCCTTCTCAATATGCAGGTTCATAGGCTTCTTAGATTGTTTAGTTCAAGAAAGTTAAAGAATAAGTTACCCCCGAGAAAGCTCACAACTGGAGTGGGCAATGGAATTGACGAAGACCATATGATGGTCAATAACAAATCCTATACAGCAAGTGGTGGCTTTGATATCAAACGTTCTAATGCTGATTTAAGGCCTTCCCTGTCAAGAGGATATCCAAGGTCATTCCATGGAGTAAAAAGAGTCGCCGATGACATGTTTTCAATTGAGCATAGAGAGAAGGATGAAGATATAGTTGATTCTGCTGAACATCTCTACTATAATGATAAGAAGAGAAGAATAGGTTATGATGAAGCATTATCAAGGGATAATGCTGCAGAAGATAAGCTTCATGTTCACTCCCCCACTGAAGAATTAGGATTTTCTGGAGATGATGAGTGGTCTTTGAATGGCAGGGTAAAGAGGAAGCATAAAATCAACACGAATTGTACTCCTGCCCTCTCCAACTACATGGAAGATTCTGACCTCAGAAGAACAGTTCATGATGCAAATTTAGTGGTAAGAGATCAGATAGTGAAGGAAAATAACTTGGATAGTAATTTTGGTCCGGGCAGATCGAATGAGCAGAATGAAATGCCTTCAGACAATGCTAGAACTAGACTTTGTACTCATTATGCAGGTTTTTTAAGGAACAATCATGTGGATAAAGCACATATCATGGATAATTCTCATGAGCCTTCCCTTTCTAGGAAGAATAGAAGTGATCCCTTTTGGAATGTTGGAACTGCAAGTGATGATTGGCCGAGTTCCTTGGATGATAGAGTAGGGGGAAAAAAGAGCCATTTGGACCCTGATATTAATTCTACAATTGTGTCTGAGCGCTTTGTGAACTCACCCTACAAGAAAAAAGGAATGCGTAAAGATGGTAGATTATTCAGAAGAGAGATAAGCGGAAATGAATCTAAGTTTCGTACACGTCTCATAAGAGAATTTGATCATCAAGAGGCCACTGATGATGATGATGTATGCTTCCTTTCTAGGCTTAAAGGAGCAAATGTAAAATGTGTTGACAGATTTCTTATCCCAACTGCTTCAAATGGGAACTCCACCTATGCCGGAGATGTAGGTAGACAAATGGCTGAAGTTGGTAGTTATCCAATGAATGATTTTGATGGGTTGGTCCCTGGTACAGAAAACTTTCAGAGGCCTCTCGCCGGGGCTGATTGCACTGTGTACTCTCCAATTAAGAAAAGAACCTCAGGGTACTCCACCAAGTTTCTTGCTGGAACAGAATTTCCTCAGTCAACAGAAGGACAAAATCTTGGTCCCTCTTGCTCTAAATTCCATGATGCAACAATTACAAGAGTCATGCCATATAAGGATGAACTACCCAATTCTTGTTATGGACATACCGAGACATACGAAGTTGAACAGGGTTCAAACTTTGTGCGAGGGCCACCTTCTTCCAATGTGTATAGAGAGAATAACTTTGCATCATCTAAAGGTATATCTTCTCCATATTCCCATCCTGAATTTACAACGAGGGGCCTGGAATCAGCTTCTGAAGGTGGAAAAATGGTTCTGCTTTCGCACGATGGGTTCAGCAATCCACCTTTAAATGTTGGAATTTCTGAGTCGGTGGAACCAAATAGGTCTGGTTCTTTTGGTTACAGAACTGCTTCCATTCCAAGGGCATCTATTGCTCCACAGTTAACTAGGGATGATATTAATGAGGGTGAAACTTGGAGATTTTCATCTCAAGCTGCCCTTGGTTCAATTGCTAGAAATTCCTTTTCTTGGAATTATCAATGTGCTGATGAGGAGATAGGTGATGGGCATGTTATATGGCAAGGGAGTGATGCAACTCATGTTGGAAGAAGATCTCGCTCTCCTAACACTAGTTGGTTACTCCAAGGAAATGTTTTGACAAATCTTGACTACGCCTACAGACCTGGAGCTGACATCGTTAATGATGAATACGAGAACAACAGATTAACACAAGTTGTTCATTCTGATTCCAGAAATTCCAGAAAAAGTGTTTTTAGTCGCTTATCTTTGGCTCCTAAAGTACATAAGCTAAGAGAACAAGAATTTGATTATAGTATGAGCTTTGAAGAGCATTATATGGATACAACAGTTGATGAAATCATGGACTTGTTATACGAGGATCAGAAAATTGTACCAAAAAAGCCATTGAATCGTAAACCATTTATTCGAAAAGTTGGATCTGGTGAAACTAATAGGTCAGGAAAACATGCTGCAGTTGTCAAGAATGATGCAGAGCAGACTGCTGATTCAATGATGAGAGTTCTCAAAGAAAGTGCAAATGAAGTTCTTGAAGAAACCATGAACCATATTCTGGCAGAGACCAGAATGGTGGATTTCAAGCGCAGGAGGGAGACAAATCGAGCTTCAGAACAGACTACTGTTAAATTAAACAAAGAAGAAGAGACAAATGCTAATGAATACAGAGTCCTTCAGAATGCACTAGGAAACAGTTCTCAAACTGCAGTGGCTAAGGTTTCAGCTGATGAGCCATTTAAGCGTAGGAAGCTTGTGCGTCCAGCATTTGATGAGAACAACTGTAGGAGTGATTTGAATCACCAACTTCCTTGTCAGACACTGGACACGGCTAAAACAGGGAACTCAGATTCGATTGAGTTTCAGCCCGCTCTCTAATAATTAAACTATCTAGGTGAACAACAAAATGATCACTCCATAGTCATCAAGTTCTCCAACATGCTTACTCAAGAGGCGGTTTGCATAGACTGAAGCTTGGTATATGATGATGACGAGGCTGAACGAAGGCAGCGCCATGATTGTATACTAAAATCATGTAGCATACGACTGTTTTCAGATCTTATGTCGATCTGCACCTCAAGTTTTGTGGAAGTTGGATTTTGTTATGCAAATGAACAAATTCTCCCCTTGCGTAAATTTGATATTTGCTTCCTTCATTTTGTTCCGCATTATAACATGTTCTTATTTTAGTTGATCTCGTCTTTTATCCTATTAAATCCATTTTCGTCCAAAAGAGTTTAGTCCTATATTTTGAGTTATATGGATTTTGGATGTGAGTTTCGAGTATGAAGTTGCTTTTGTTAAGAAAAGTCTGGTACAGGAGGTGATTTACTACCTTCCAGCTATCTTGTTGCTCTGCCTTAACTTTGGGCATGGTGAGCTCTCACAGTGTGATGGACGATGTGTACAAGGTTCGAGAATGAATTTACCACCATATGATGATATATCGACAGTTACTGCCATACTATCTATTCCGCTTCATATGGATAAGTTGTAGCCCGGAATTCGAACGGAGCATAGGTTATGAGTTCTCATAGTGTGTACAAGGTTTAAGAATGAATTTATCGTCCTATGTCTTGTTGATAATTACTACGTATTTATTTCAACGTTGTAGTCTGAAATCCAAACACATCATATGTTATTAAGAATTGTTCACCCTTGTGGGATCAAAACTTAATTGGGTATTGTTGGTCCTATTCAAATTTAACATGAATTATGGTTTGCGTATTTATTCTATTGATTACATGACAACCTCTTTTTTTCAATCGTATGATTTGTCGACAATTACTATCTATTTCGACTTCTTTATATAGATAAGTTGGAGCCTGAAATCAAAAACGTTATTTTACCCTCGTGGGATCAAAACTTGGTTGGGTACATGCCAATTTTATTTTATTTTTGGTACTAAAATCACATCTTTTGTTTTTTGATATAGTTTAATTTTTATATGACATTTAAAATTCTAAATTAAACATATTTTCATACCTTATTTTATTTTAATTTCAAATCACAAGATTTGAAATTTCAATTAAAAAACGAATTGAAACTAAAAAAAAGTATTTACTACTTCCGTCCATTTTTAGTTGTCATGATTTTATTTTTTAGAGTCAAATGATAAATACTTTGACTAACATTTTATAATGTATTTTTTTCACTTTAAAAAGTAGTCAAATTGACTTTCGAAAGTACAACATGACAATTAAATATGGATGGAGGTAACACACAAATCCATTTGTCATTTTACAGTTATAACCTTTCTAACAGAATCTCAGTCACCCCCACCCCCTCCTCCGCCCCAAACCTCCGGTGACATCTGAAGTCGCCACCGCAACCGCCCGCCGTATCACATGCTTCGGAACCTCCGAACGCGGCGGCGTCCGCTTTACGGCGCGCACATTTGCGCCTTAGCGGCCGCGATTCTCCTCCTCCTTTCCGTTTCACTCCTCTACAGTCGCCTCAACTTCTTCCTCCAACCTAACAATCCCCACCCGCATCCCCTCCAATACGACACCATTTCACTGAACAACCCTCTCGTCGACGATTTAGCTGACGCTGATTACCGCTCCTCTGATGACCGCATCGACGAGCTCGACGTTGCTGACAGCAACAACAATAACGATGATGAGTTCCTCTTATCCAATGAATCCGAAGAGGACGATGAAGAAATCATCAATCAGTATCCTAGGGTTTCCTCGACGTATTTCTACGATCAGAGGCACGGAGTTGTACGGAGAGCGTTTAATAAACGATCAATTGAGGAATGGGAAGATTACGTTAATTTTGAATCGAGGATGAAGTTAGGATTAGGGTTTAAGAGTGATGAATCTAAGGCTGCGTTTGGATCGGATGATCTTCCAGTAGATGTGCAAATGAGGATGAAGTTGAGTGAAATTGAGAGTGTTGAAGATGCTTTGTTACTAAAAGGATCACCTTTGAGGGAAGGGTGGGGTGAGTGGTTTGAAAAGAAGAGTGATTTTTTGAGGCGTGATAGAATGTTTAAGTCAAATCTGGAGGCGTTAAATCCAAATAATAATCCCATGTTGCAGGATCCTGATGGAGCCGGGACTACTGGATTGACTAAAGGGGATAAGATTGTGTTAAAAGGGTTGATGAATGAGTTTAAGAAAGTTCCATTTCTGGTGAAAAAACCACTTTCAGTGTCTGAATTGACAAAATCTGAGTTGGTTAATGATGCTTTGGAGTTACAGAAGATGGCGGGGCTGGCAAAAAATGACGTTTTCGAGTCAAAGGAGTTGAAATTCAATAGTGAATTAGTGAAAACTAATGATGAGGATGTGAATAGAGGGAAGAGAGTGAAGCGTAGAACTTTAAACGATGATGCTAGAATTGGAAAACGAGTTGTTCATGATAGTGATGGAGATTCTGCTCCTAGGAGTAAGGAAGAGATAAGAAATGGTAATATGAAAGTTGTGGAAGATGATGCCCGAGGTGAAGTTTCTGGGCTAGTCTTTGCTGATGGGAAGAGATGGGGTTACTTTCCGGGCTTGCAACCCCGGTTGTCTTTCACTAACTTTATGGACTCATTTTTCAGGAAAGCAAAATGTACTATGAGAGTTTTCATGGTCTGGAACTCTCCAGCATGGATGTTTACCGCTCGGTATCAGAGGGGACTTGAGAGTGTACTTAACCATCACCGGGATGCTTGTGTGGTGGTTTTCTCTGAGACAATCGAACTTAATTTCTTTAGTGGTTTTGTGAAGGATGGGTAAATTACTGAATTTCTTTCTTCCATCAGTTTAGATTTGTTATCTTGTTGGCAGAGGCGGATGTAGAGTACAGGTACCCGGTGCTGAGCATAAATTTATGTATAAAAATCCACGAATATTGCAACAAACAGTAGATATGAACCGATAACTTTAAAAATACAATGAGTTCATTTGCTAAAGATACCTGGATCTGCCTCTGCTTGTTGTTTGTTTGACTAATATTTTCATCTGAAGTTATCCATATTTGCCTCATGAAAATCATTCTCAAAGTGCTTCCAAGAAGTCTTAAGTTCTTCTTACTTAAAACAACAGTTTTTTTTTTTTTTTAAAATTTGTAAAAGAAGATAATCTCAAGTTCTCTTTGTGTATATACGCATAAATGCATGTCTATGGTGTTTTATTCTTCCATTTGCACTTAATTGGAGATGGATTTGATGATAGATTATCTTCCGCAGCTTCAAAGTGGCTGTTGTGATACCCAATCTTGATGAGCTCCTACTAGGCACACCAACACATGTATTTGCTTCTTTCTGGTATGAATGGAAGCAGACAAGACATTATCCTTTCCATTACAGTGAACTAGTCAGGCTGGCAGCTCTATACAAGTAAGCAATATGGAAAATATACACTTCCCCTTGTATTTAAATTGTATGTACTGTGAAACTAATCGAGGTGTTATCTCTATGATGATGCATTGTAGTTTCAATTTTAAATGTATTACCTTCCACCTAGTTTGGCATAACAGAGTTCAAAAAATCTGGTGTTTCTTCTGTATAATATTTGACTTGAGGTAAGGCAAATTAGATGAGGAGCCCGTACATAAGATCTCGACTATTCATTTTAATAGGTAATTATTTTTTATTATAGAAAAATGATCCTAATAATCTTTTCTAGATTAATCAGTTGACAGCAGAAACAGTAACCTTCTCTAACGCAATCAGCTCATGGATGGATAATTCATGAATGTAATTGGGAATTAGTAAAAAAGGAATAGTTGCAATAGATTAACTTCAGTTTAATGAAGTTTATTTTATTGTGATTGTAATTTTTTTCTTTCACTTTATTGTTTCCCATAGCTGATAATCTTAAACTTGGTCTAGCAAGCCACAAGAGAGGTTGTTCATGAAGTTAAGAAATGGAATTGATGATGGTTAGAAACACTTTATAAAAAATGACGGTGAGAGGACTACTGAAGAAGGATCTAAGTTTCTTCTGAGTCATACAAAAGATTTTGCTGTTAGTATATGTTAGTGAATAACTCATTGTTGCGTCTGTGGCACATGGAAAGCTTCTTTTTAAGATCACATAATTCCAGAAATTTGCTGCTTCTAGTGAGGGTTCTGTTTTAGCAATATATGCCAATAGCTGAATTACATGAGTTCTCCTTAGAGAAAGTAGATTGTGGTGAGGTTGCACCAACATCTCTTGGCAAAGAACCTTATGAAACTAGGATCATGAAACGTGTTACATCTCAATCTTTTCCCTGATTCACATTAAAGAATTTATTTACCTTATAAAAAAGATTGACTAAAGGGGCATATGAAAGCTGTGGTCTCATGTTTGTAATGAACTTTTGTCCTTTCCATTTTCTGCAGTATTGTTCTAACTTCAGTAATATAACAACTTAATTTCTTTTGGTGAAGTTTATAGTTGTTGCATTGTTATAAATAAACTTTCATGTTCTCTTTTGCCTTTTATTGCAGGTATGGTGGAATCTATCTTGACTCAGACATCATAGTATTGAATTCATTGTCTTCACTTAATAATACTATTGCTTTTGAGGATGACCGACGTGGAAAAACTTTGAATGGTGCTGTAATGGCTTTTAGAAAGCACAGGTACTTGCAACACAATCTTTGCCTCTTGAATAGTTCTGAAGTGCTCTGTTCTAGTTCTGGTGTGCTTGGACCTTGCAATAACCACCCTTTTTGTGGCATTTTAGTATGTCCCATGCCTAATATTTTGAGGCCCACTGAGGAAGAGACAGGGATAAGGAAAATAGAGGGAATTAGGGAAGGGCTGCTTTATGTGGATAAAATTACACATTCGTAAAATAAAGATTGATGCAAAGATTTATCGAGGTGCGCACAAGCTGAGCAAGATACCACTGTTTTCAAAAATATGTTTGGGTTGTCCTTAGCAGCCTGAAAACGCTATCGGAGGATGCAAATTTTGAACAATAACCTCTAATTGCACCTGTTAATCTGTCAGAAATGTTTGCTAAAGTTTATTGCGGGAGAAGAATAGGAACACAAGTATTCCTAGCAAAAGTATATAAATGTAAAGTATCATTCTCTTCTGTCTGCCCTATGACCAAGATTCACTTTCTTGTATGTCTTTTGCAGTCCTTTTGTAATGGAGTGTTTGAAGGAGTTTTATGCATCTTATGACGACACACGATTGAGATGGAATGGAGCTGATCTTTTGACAAGAGTTGCTAGTAACTTTTCTGTCAATGATAATCTTTCCGGTATAAAGATGGAGATCAATTTTCAACCCTCTTTTGTTTTCTTCCCTATCGGTCATAACAATATTAGCAGGTACCAAACTTAACATCCTTTTTAATCTTGAGGTCAAAAGTATAAAAGGTGGTACTTAGAATGTGAGTGCTTAAATTTTTTAGTGAAAGCTTTATTATTTGTTATTTTGAACTTTTGATTATTGTTCATACCGTTGTATGGGGAAGAGTGTAGGCTGGTTAAGAAGTCGCACGTCTAGGAGATGAAAGTAGCAGAAGTGTCGAGATGGATGTGTGGATCAACAATGAAGAAATTTGGGACAAGGTGGGAGTGGCCTCCGTGGTGGACCAGATGAGGGAAGTGAAATAGAGATGGTTCGAGCATGTGAAGAGGAGATGCACAAATGTCATGCTGAGGAGGTGTGAGAGGTTGACAATTGTGGTTTGAGGAGAGGTAGCGGTAGGCCGAAAAAGTATTAATGAGATGTGATTAGATAAAACATGACACATTTGCAGCTTACTGAGGACATGTCCCTAGATAAAAGGTCCAAGATTAAGGTAGAACGCTAGTAGCTAGTCGAGTGTTGTCTAGTTCTCCTAATCAATATTATTAGTAATTTAGTATTACCCTCTTATTATTCTTCAATTTTATCATTGCCTGTTGTTTCCTTTGCTTCGGTTATCGTATTTGTGTTGTTGAGATTATTCTTTTGTCCAGTATTTTCATCATGGCTTCTTTACTCTTGTATCCCCTTTTCGAACCTCCTTGAAATGCTTTACTTGAACTGAGAGTCTTCCGTAAACAATCTCTCAAGCTACCAAGGTAGGGTAAGGTTTATTTACACACCACCCTCCTCAAACCCTACTTGTGGGACTACACTAGGTATATTATTGTAGTTGTTGATTATAGTTCATACTAACATTATTTCCTTTTCCCCCCATTTCCTTGCCTTGATAATACGTAGTGTCACAACTGGAGTTATTGTGATAATTAGCTCGTTACTTCCAGTCATCATGGTGTTATTATCTATTGTTATTGCTGTCATTATCATGTTATTAGTATGTTGATAAATTGCTTAGAGTTGACATTCAGTTTAGATGCTTTTGAGGTGAATGCAAAAAAGTTAAATATGGCCTATCAAGTTAATGTTATTGTGGTAAAAAGAATGAATTGAGCCACTGCAGCATTATGTAGCTTTAGCCCAGTTTTCAATTACATTTCTTAACCCCAGAAAAGGAAACCTATTATTGAATATACTTGGCCCTTTGTTCAGATTAGTGCCGAACCAACTTTTGGGTGAAAAGAGTATGATGTTGGAAAACTGGAGAGCCCCCATCCTTAACTTTTGCTCCAAAAGAATGTCACTGATGGCTAATTTGACCAATTTTGTGTTTAAGATTGAAAAGTATTGATCACCAATAATCTTCATTGTGGTCATCAAAAAAAAAAAAACTTTATTGCCTCATCCCAAAACAAAAAGGTATCGGCTTTGATGGTTAATTGGTTATAGCACACATAGCTTTTAGTTCAGAATGTGGCTTAAGAATCTTAATCTCTATTTTAAACCAAACTGTTGTATGGTTAACAGAACTTAAATATTGCAAATTTTGTCCCAGAACAAGTCACTTGTTCAAAACTTTGAAAACTCAGTCTAGTACTCTAGTTAGAGCTCGTCGCACCGGGCTTGCCTAGTGCGGGTTACCTCTCCTATGTGGTTTGCGATCTATTGCATAGGAGCGGGTGTTTTACCCTGTGCGCACCTAAAGGGTAGCGGCTGCGGGTTTCCCTTGTCATCAAAAAAAAAAAAGAGCTTCCTGATTTTAGCAGAACCTATTAAAAATGAAATTAAGGAGTGTAATTCTATCTATCCCCTGTAAATAGAATTATCCCTCTTAGAGCCCAGCAATTTGTCCCCTGTAGATGACATATTACCCCTCTTAGATTTCATTAGCTCCCTCAATATGGCTTAGAGACCATACATTTGCTTGTGGTTAACCCTGACTAAATTGGAGTTTTTGTTCTCAGGAGTTAATCATGTTTTTGCTTATGTAATTTGCATCTCCTTGATGCCTTTCTAATACAACATCTTACTTCATCAAAAATAATAAATTTTATCTATTCAAGGCCTTGTATTCTCCGAACTGTAAAGCCCAGTTGGGAAACTAACCTTGAGTTTCAATGAAAATTGATTCTCGGTTTTTCCAACTTGAATAGCTGGTATCAGAATGGTCAGCTAATAATTCAACCTGACAATGCTTAACTCAACAAGAGATCTCCTTCTAGTAGAAAAGGTGTTGGAAAAGATAAGGTAAAACTTTGGAAACCCTTATCCCTAACAATCTGATGAATCTGGAGAGAGAAACACAAATTTTTTGAAAGCAAAAAAGAATATGCAATAAGTGTTATGTACGGATGTATCTCTTCATTACTTTTTTGGTGTAACATGGCTGATGCAACGGATTTCAGAGCCATAGATAGATTTTTGAGCTCATTACACAACTTATATTGATGTTGTTCTTGTAAATAATTTAAACACACCCCATGTAGCTAGCTGTCAATAAAATTTCTTTTTAAGACAAAAAACAGAATGGTCAGCTAATTTTCATCCAATCTTATTTGGAAACTTTGAACTCTTAAAAGGCGGCCTTCTATATTTTGGGCTTCATTAAAGGGCATCTTTTACATGGTCTACACCTGGTCTCGGGATGGGCCCATCATCCACTGAGTTTCAAACAATGCGCCACTGGCTCTCAAGGATTTCTCGGTAATTAAAAGAGTAGTTTGAATTGATACTTAAAAGAAGATAATATGAACAATGTCCTCTTTTTAATGTTGATTTGGTTATAAAATATATTTCTTTAACTAATGCCTAGTGGGGTGATCTCATAAAAGTTTTTGAGTCTTGTACTGAAAGGAGAGGAGAAAAAAGATGCATAATAATGCTTGTTACCATCTCAAAGAAATTAAAGAAAGATGGATGAATAATGTAAACTTGAAGAGTTGGAAAGGATTGGAAGAAAATCTGGAAAACCATTCCAGCTGGCATATGATTGGTCATTTGGAAAGAAAGAAATCTCAGATGTTTTGAAGACAAAAGAGAGCATACACAAGTTGAAGTACCTGTTTAGCTTTTGGTTCAAAATACAGAATGTACAAGATGTAGCTAGTTTTGTAGAATTCCTCAGTAGACTAGTGGACAAGATAGAACCTGAGGTTTTCTAAGGTTCCTAGATATAAAAATAGACACCTCCTTAAAGATCTTGTTATAACCCACAACAAGAAGCCTAGTGCTGCTTTTGTTTTAATGTAATGCCTACTTACGTATCACTAAAAGAATAATGTGAACTCTAGCCCACTTACAGCCTAAGCAACACTTTTTGTTTCATTTATGTGCAAAATCTTAACATGTAATTGCTACATTGATTTGAATTTCGATGTTTTTCCTTAATTAGAGAAAGTTTGAAGAAGTAAAATATTAATTCATGTAATTTAGCCCTAATTGTATTCTTGAACCCCAAAATAACTGCGGGCTAAAGGAAAAAAAACCTTGGTCTGTCTTAAGTATCTCATACAGGGAGCTTTTGCAGAATCTGAACATGTCATGGTTTCTGTAATCAGTCATCATCATCTGCCGGTTAAAATTACATAATCTGCTTATTTTTCTTATTGAGGCTAATTATAGAGAAGGGGATCATAGAACTTACAACTCTTTCTTTTAACAGATACTTTTCCGCACCAGCAATGGAAACTGAGAAAGCTGAACAAGATATGCTCTTTAAAACCATTCTCAAAGAAGCAGCTACGTTTCACTTTTGGAATGGCTTAACTTCAGCTATGGTTCCAGAGGCTGGCAGCCTTGCACACCGGCTCATTAATTACAATTGTCTACGTTGTTCTGACACATTGTGAAACACCATTAAAGCAGATGGCCTTGTAAAACATTATTATTTTCATGCCATTAGATATACCTCACAGCTTTTAAAGAGATTCAAAAGAAAGCGAGTTATGAAGATGTACATTTAATATTCGGGTGCTGCTTCATCCATGAAGAAATCCTGCATGTGGTAATGATGTCCTGTCTATATATATAAATTCTTGTTGTAGGAAACATGAATCTCCAGTTGGTTGAAGGCTTTCTGGACCTTGTATTGTTAGTCTATTAGTTGTTGTAGATTCCCTCGAGGGACGAATTATGAGGTTATAGCTGAGTTCTTACTGTATATTTTCCCTTTGATTTTTGTAGTTCTCATTTATTTCAGTCTGATTCACTCAGTTGTAATCCTGAGTTTTGTAGAACTATTTGTAGTCATTGGCAACACAACAATGATATATTTGAATGATGTTCCTTTTACATTATTTCTACAATTGCAGTTTTACATTATTTTTTCTCTTCTCTCATCCCATTTTACATCTCATTTTAGACTTTGATATATCATCAAAACTTTATATAATGTAACTCAAAATCAGATAGCCCGATGATCTCCAGTCTTGTCGCTGCCAAACAGAACTCAGAAACCATGTAAACGTTGAGATGCAAAGAGAGATGTCGTGGTTCAAGGTTAGAGAGATTACAATTTTTAGCGTTTTCTTTATTGCTTTTAAAATTCTTTGCTGATGCGCAATGATAATTACTATAATTGGCTAGGAAGTGGAGAAATTTGTACCGCCTTCAGGGAGAAACAAGGATGGGGGTACCGCCTTCACAGAAGAGCATAAGTTATTACTGAAAGATACGGCAACTTCTTGTATGATTGTTGCATGTTTGCTGCTGGATTCACTGTGACAGGCGGTGATAACAGTGATAATGGTAATCCAATATTGTATGGATTTAGGATCTTTGTTATATCAGATGATTAAAGTGGCCTTACGATGTACTAATCCATCTCCAGCACTAAGGCCAAACATGTCTGCAGTAGTGAACATGCTTGAAGGTCCTTTGAACGTTGATGAGTCTAACTTCGATTCAAGATGATGAATTTAATTTTCAAGGACAAATATGATGAGATGCAAGTTACTTCTAGTGAAAACCAATCAGTCTTTTTTTTCAACTGATACAAAGGGTCTCCATCTACCTCTAAATAAGTCTCCCTGTTGTATTATATAAGAGGAAAAAAGTATGAAGAATGAAATGTTGATCATCCCGCGACATACTTTTTTATTGTTGCTTCTTCACACTGAGAGTTGATATTTGTTTATAGCCAGTTCTGTCATTTATTTTGTTTATAAAAACTATGTCTCTGGTAAGTGAGTTTTCCACACGTGTTGAAATATCCTCCCTTTCCTCTCTTCAAACTTCAAAGACATAAATTGTGTGCATATTTTTGATAAGAAAATAGAAAGAGGAGATGACTTTTGGTGGGATTTCATGTGTATCTAGAGAGGTCGTTTTCGATAGAAGAGAAAAGCAATTCAAAGCAGTATTGATAAAAGAATAATGAATCTATACACAACTTGACAAATCATTACACTGAAAGAAATAATTTGAGTAAATTTTACTGGATAGGAAACGTTACCCCTTTTATCTTTTGAATCATCATATCATATGATATAAAATTTGAAAGAATCTGGACTTTTGGTCCAAAAGCAATCAGTCGCTGCTGCTGCTGAGTTATTATAGAGTACAAAAAAAAATCTTCTTTTTAATTTCCAGCCTTTTGGGACTATTAGCTTCCCTTTTCGAACTTGATGGAGGTTGACGGAGAGAAAAGGAATAAGCAGATATCTTACACAAGTAATCATAGCTATCAACAAGGCAAACATCCAGAATGTGTAGATATTAGTTAAAAACTCTTGATAGAACCTGAACAAACTCCATTTAAGCTAAAAGAAATGACTAATGCAGAACTCAAAGGAAACATTTTATGATACACAAATAGAGATATTACATGCATAGCAGGTAAAGCAGTGTGATAACACAATTTTAATGAAATAAAGCTCACCCAAAACAACAAGATAGAATCGGAAAGCTACTAAATTGCCAAGAAACATTAGATAATGAGAAACGATATACTAATCTGAACACCATACTTAAGGCCGAATTCATATCATATTATGTAAACTAAACTCAAAAAGCTCCAACTAGGACACATGCAGTCAGAGGTTCTATGATAAAATGATAATTTGAAACTAAACTTGTACATTAAGACTAGAAAAAAAAATTCAAACAGGAAGGGAAAACCGAGATAAATGCCCAAGCTTTCAGCTATGATTGATCACACATAAACTAAGAAAAAGAACAAATGAGATGAAGAGGAGTGATAGCACATTCCAGCAGCTAATAGACAGACATCTCAATGTTATTTTACTTTCTTTGAGTAATAAGAGAACCAACTGAAGCAAACATACTACTCAAACAGGACACCCATATTTCAAATACACAGCAAGCTCGAAATTGTTAGCACAAAGAAATGGACATATCAATAACGACTTAAGAAAGAAACTGAATCTTGCCCTTAACTTATTGATCAAGAAGATATCCCCAATCCTTTGGTTCATTGGACAATCTCGAAATACATAAAACAGAGATGCCAACTTACATAAATACTCATTGAGAAGAGACTGAAATTGGAAATGAAGCCAAAACAAAGTAAAGAAAATCTCAATAGATAAGATCTCAAATATGCAGGCAGACAATAATTCATTCTTATTATCTATCAGTCGATGGTATCCTCCTTGATTCAACAGGGAGCATTTGAAAGCTTTCAGGAAGTCTATCTGGAAAGTTAGACAAAATCTAACATGCGTTTTAATCAAACAAAAAGCCAAATGCTTCAAGAGAAAAACTTAGAGACGTCTTGTCGACCTGATTCTTAAGCAAACAGACTCAACCAAGATGACTTCATTAAGCCCAACCTTAACAACTTATCACAGGTTCATATGAACATATAAACAATGGAAGCTTATACATCCCGACAAAAACTAAGAATAAACTCAAACTTTCAGTCATAATCCATGTGAGACAGCAGACATTAATATCGACTAAAGAAACTAACAGGAAGGCAAGAGATGTAATATATTCATACTAATCAAAACATGAAAGAAACATCACATTTAAGCTGTTGAAAATGTAATTAAACTACTAACTAAATACATGAGGAAATACAACACACATGCATCATAAACTAAAAGAAACAGAGCTAGAAACTAGTCAATGCTCGAGAGAAGAAGGGAAGGAGAAAGAAGAGTACCTTTAGCCGAGCAGCTAACCAGGACGGCTTCCACCTCGACATAGCCACAAAATAATGAAGTTTCAGCTATCGAAACAAGAGCTCCCAAAAACTTTACGGGGTGCCCTTTTTTCTAGCCTCCAAAACCGTCAATGATCAGTGAAAGGGAGGGTTTATATACAACCCCAAAAACCTCAAAGAATTCAATGTGGGACTCTGAGAATTTTCACAATCCCTTAACAGATAAGGTTGACAGCAAGGAATACGTACGGATTTGTACCATTTCGAATGAAAATTAAAGAAAGGAAAAGGGAAATTGGAGTGGATAATTACTGTTATGGGAATTTCCTGGATTCCATAGTACTCGAGCTCGTGCCAAGCACGTTTGGTTGTGCTCGGGCCGAGGCACCGTGCCTCGAGGGCCACCGCCTTGAGGCACCGTTTCGTGGGTGCCTCGAGGCCCCCCCGCCCCAAGGCACGCACCGTGCCTCGAGGACCCCCCGCGACGGTACGTGCCTCGAGGACCCCCCGCGAAGGTACGTGCCTCGAGGCCCCTCCGCCCACCCGCCCGCCCCACCCGCCTCGAGGCACGCACCGTACCTCGAGGCACGCACCGTACCTCGAGGCCCCCCTTCCCCACCCCACCCCGAGGCACGCACCGTGCCTCG